>JAXRKP010002291.1:30000-59199 GCA_037039925.1 Doris montereyensis | reverse complement strand
GTTTGTTGATGTCTTTTTTTCTTCTCCTCCTCCTTTGTATCACGTGATAATTGATTTCAATGATATGTAGTTAACTCATAGACTTATCATAAAACTCTTCCTGGCATTCACAATTCACAAGAATTCGTCCTGACGATCACATTGCCCCCGACGGGCGCTATGTGTGTTAGGGGTTTTTAACATTTAATTATTTTTTATTTTATTTTAGTTAGTTATCGTTTCTCTTCTGATCCAATCTATCTAAATAAAGAATTTTTAGCACCTAATTGTGTCTTTTATTGACGCCAGCTGTGTTTTCATGCCATGGTTTCACACCAGTCAAAGGATATCGCGACGTAGACCTGCATAAGGTCTCGTGGACAGCCCACACTTTGCACGATGCCTGTGTAGGAATTTTAATCTTTTTAGATTTTTTTCTGAGATTCAGCAGTTTTGACCATCTTACCTCTTAATATATAAGGTGGTGAGATTTAAAATTGTAACTGTAAATGTCTGTTATATTAACATGTTGTAACAGTTAAAAAGTCTGTTCTATTAAAATTGTAACAGTTAAAGTCTGTTATATAAAATTATAACAGTAAATGTCTGTTATAATTAACAGTTAAAGTCTACATATTAAAATTGTAACAGTAAATGTCTGTTATATTAAAATTGTAACAGTAAATGTCTGTTATATTAAAATTGTAACAGTTAATGTCTGTTATATTAAAATTGTAACAGTAAATATCTGTTATATTAAAATTATAACAGTAAATGTCTGTTATATTAAAATTGCAACAGTAAATGTCTGTTATATTAAAATTATAACAGTAAATATCTGTTATATTAAAATATAACAGTAAATGTCTGTTATATTAAAATGATAATAAATTATTGTTATATTAACATTGCAACAGTTAGTCTGTTATATTAAAATTGTAACAAAAAATGTCTGTTATATTATATTGTAACAGTAAATGTCTGTTATATTATAATTGTAACAGTAAATGTTGTTATATTAAAAATTGTAACAGTAAATGTCTGTTATATATTAAATTAGTAACAGTAAATGTCTGATTATATTAACATTGTAACAGTGTAACGATGTCTGATATATTAAAATTGTAACAACAAATGTCTGTTATATTAAAATTGTAACATAAATGTCTGTTATATTAAAATTGTAACGTAAATGTCTGTTTATATTCAAAATTGTAACAGTAAATGTCTGTTATATTAAAATTGTAACAGTAAATATCTGTTATATTAAAATTGTAACAGTAAATGTGGTTATATTATAATGAATATGGTAAGCGTATGCTAAGGCGGACTCGGTACTTCAGGGGCAAAGTGTCGTATTCTCAGCTAAAAGGTAATAGGTTCGAGCCCACCAAAATGTTGAACAATTTTCGAGTATTTTAGCGAAATCTAGACTGCCCCCCCCATCCAGATAGTTAGATCGATACCTAGTCCCATCGGAGACGAGCGATAAAAAGGCCTGTGCAGATCAGAACACTTTGTACACGTTAAGGATCCCTTTGGCCGTTTACAGGGCAGTCCAGGCAAAATAAAAAAAAATGCTACCAAAAACCCCGGATCACCTTTTAGGTGTGGATGTGGGTAATTTTAATCATTTTTTTAAATCTCCCTTGTTTTTTATCTCTCTCTGTCTCTCTGTCTCTCTGTCTTTGTCTCTGTCTCTGTCTCTGTCTCTCTCTATCTCTGGCTCTCTGCTCTCTCTGTCTCTCTGTCTCTCTGTCTCTGTGTCTCTAACAATGTCTCTGTCTCTGTCTCTATCTCTGTCTCTCTCTCTTTCTGCTCTGTCTCTGTCTCTGTCTCTGTCTCCATCTCTGTCTCTGTCTCTCTCTCTCTCTCTCTCTCTCTCTCTCTCTCTCTCTCTCTCTCTCTCCCTCCCTCTCTCTCTCTCTCTCTCTCTCTCTCTCTCTCTCTCTCTCTCTCTCCCTCTCTCTCTCTCTGTCTCTGTCTCTGTCTCTCTGTCTCTGTCTCTGTCTCTGTCTCTGTCTCTCTGTCTCTCTCTGTCTCTCTGTCTCTCTGTCTCTCTCAATCTCTCTGTCTCTCTGTCTCTCTGTCTCTCTGTCTCTCTGTCTCTCTCTCTCTCTGTCTCTCTGTCTCTCTCTGTCTCTCTGTCTCTGTCTCTCTCTGTCTCTCTCTGTCTCTGTCTCTCTGTCTCTGTCTCTGTCTCTGTCTCTGTCTCTGTCTCTGTCTCTCTCTGTCTCTGTCTCTGTCTCTGTCTCATCTCTGTCTCTGTCTCTCTCTCTCTCTCTCTCTCTCTCTCTCTCTCTCTCTCTCTCTCTCTCTCTCTCTCTCTCTCTCTCTCTCTCTCTCTCTCTCTCTCTCTCTCTCTCTCTCTCTCTCTCTCTCTCTCTCTCTCTCTCTCTCTCAAAAGTAAACCCACCGTTATGTTGGGTGAGCTGGTGAAAAAAATTGAATAATATAAGTGAACGTATTATGCCTTTATGGGTATCGGACTACTTTTTCTTTCATTTTCCTCCCCTTCGCTCTCATAACATTTTACAATGGAAATCGGACAAGCAAGGAGAGTTAACTTTATCACTTATATTTTATTTCTTACAGTTGAAGATTTTTTTTAAAAAGCAGAGTAGTCTGATTCAAAGATAACGATTTGATTTGATTTAAATTTACCCACATCCACAGCTAAGGTGATCTCGGGGGTTGTTGGTAAGATTTTCTTTTTTAAAATTGTGCCTGCGCTGCCCTTATAAAGAAACAACCTAATGGATCTTTAACGTGCACAGAAAGTTGTGATCAGAACACTGGACCTCCTTTTTTATCGTCCGTCTCCGATGGGACTAGGTGTCCCGATCCACCTACCTGGACCGGGCGTCGGGGGAGGAGGGGGTAGATTTTACTATAAAAAAACGCAATAAAATTTCTCAATCGTTTGCTGGGCTTGAACCCACGATATATGGTTTGAGAGGCAGACACCTTGCCTCTGGACTATCGTCCCCTCTGAATTCGAAGATCACAAAGATGAAGACGAAGAAGGTGACTCTTATCACCTTTAAAGAAAAAATTACTATGCATTTTGGTTTTTAGAATGTCATGAGAGGCAAACTGTTTTGTAAACCATGTGAAATTAAAGGCGTTATAAATTATGTAATTAATTGTTTTTTTGCAAATGCTATCGGCTTTTTTTGTTTCGAGCTAAAGATTTTGAAAAAAAAATAAGCATATTGCGACATGGGCTCTTTTTAAGACTGCATAGAATTTGAACTTGACATGGTGTGAAATAAGTCATCCGAATAAACAAAACGTTGCCATTTGAAATGAAATTGCAAAAACTTGTTATAAAATCAAGGGCTATCAGTAAAAGCCGAATAATCCAGAGTCGCTCGTTTACTTAAAAGAACAGTTACGTCCCTTGTCATTTGAATATTGTTCACTAACTCGTGTCTGAATAGATTCGGTCTGGGGTTTGAACCTTGCCTGGTGCATGCAAACATTATCGCTAATAACATATTCTGTGGCCGCTCCGGCATGATATATTGTTAGAATTATATAGAAACTTACATACATCTTCCTACATGGCCGTTACGACTCATAGAGCTGGAGTTTGTCCCGTTGCTGTAGCATGAGACGAAACAGGTTATAATAGATCGTTTCCTCAACAGGAGACATAAGTTTGGATTGTACTCTTTGTACTGGACATTTGTCTATCGCAGTTTTACACCTGTCTCCCTTCTTTCTCTCTCTATCTATCTCTCTCTATATCTATCTCTCCTCTCTCTCTCTGTCTATCTATCTCTCCCTCTCTCTCTCTGTCTATCTCTCTCCCCCTCTCCCTCTCCCATTCCCTTCCCTTTTTCTCCAGAGACAAAGACAAAGAAAGAAACAGACAAAAGAAACAACCAGAGGGGAGACAAAAGGGAGGGACACAGAGAGGGGGAGACATCAAGACAAAGGGAGACAAGGAGGAGACCAGGAAGAAGGGTGACAAGGAGAAAGAGAAAAAGAGAGAGAGGAGAGAGGGAGGGGAGAAGAGAGGAGAGAGGCGAGGAGAGAGGGGGAGAGGCGAGGAGAGAGGCGAGGAGAGGCGAGGAGAGAGAGAGAGAGAGACGAGGAGAGACACGGAGAGGAGAGACAGAGACAGGCAGAGGCAGAGACAGAGGCAGAGGCAGGGACGGGCAGAGACAGGGCAGGACAGAGGCAGAGACAGAGAAGGCAGAGACAGAGGCAGAGACAGAGAGGCAGAGACAAAGGCAGAGAGAGGCAGAGGCAGGCAGAGAGGCAGAGACAGAGACAGGACAGAGACAGAGAGGCAGAGCAGAGACAGAAGGCAGAGACAGAGAGGAGACAGAGACAGAGAGAGGCAGAGACAGAGAAGAGGCAGAGGACAGAGACAGAGACAGGGGATGAACTGAGTCATTGCAAGAATTGTGTTGATTTACAAGTTTTAGTCAAAACTATAAAGCTTTTTCAATATTTACGGAGTAATCTTTGTGGGTGTAACAAGCGTATGTTTGTCTCTAAATGTATGTGTTTTATGCACATGGTATGAATGTATCAACATGTTTAAAACATTCGCTCGTAAATTTATATACATACAAGCACAACCATACACACAAAAGGCACAACAATACACAAAATAGAGCACAGCATAATGATACATGAAACACATGCGTGCTTACTGACACATTGCATATTTACTGCACACATAGTTTACTCTGCACATATAGTTTATGTGCTTACATGTTTGCACATACACATGTTTGCTTACTTACACACCTGATTGCTTACTTGCACAGCTGATAGTTTATGTGCGCACATTTTGCTTACTTATACAGCTGTTTGCTTACTTACACACATGTTTGCTTACTTACACACATGATTGCTTGCACAGCTGATAGCTTATGTTCACACATGTTTGCTTACTTACACACCTGATTGCTTACTTACACATGTTTGCTTACTTACACAGCCTTTATGATGCACATGTTTGCACTTACACACCTGATTGCTTACTTGCACAGCTGATAGTTTATGTGCACATGTTTGCTTACTTGCACACCTGATTGCTTACTTGCACAGCTGATTGCTTACTTGCACAGCTGATTGCTTACTTGCACAGCTGATTGCTTACTTGCACAGCTGATTGCTTACTTACACACATGATTGCTTACTTGCACAGCATGATTGCTTACTTACACATGTTTGCTTACTTACACACATGATTATTTACTGACACATGATGCTTAATTACACATGTTTATTTACTGACACACATGTTTACTTTACACATATGTTTGCTTACTGACATACATGCTTAATGCCTAGACACACATATTTATTTACTGACACACATGTTTGCTTACTTACACATGCTTGTTTGCTGTACTGACATACATGCTTGCTTACTGACACACATGCCTGCAGGCACACACACTATTTGCGTACTGACACACATGTTTTACTGACTTACTGACACACATGCTTTACTGGACACACATGTCTCCCTACTGACACACATGTCTCATACTGACACATGTCTCCTCTGACACACATGTCTCCTTACTGGCACAGGCTTCCTTTACTGACACATGCTTCCTACTGACACACATGTCTTCCACTGACACACATGCTGGCACACATGCTTGACACACATTACTGACACACATGCTTGCTTACTGACACACATGTCCTCCTTGTTGACACACATGTCTCCTTACTGACATGCATGTCTCCTTTACTAACACATGTCTCCTTACTGACACACATGTCTCCTTATTGACACACATGCTTACTGTGCTTGTTTACTGACACACATGTCTCCTGCTTGTTTACTGGCACACATGCTTCCTTACGACACATATGCTTTACCTTACTGACACACATGTCTTTACCAAACATTACTGACACATGCTTGTTTACCACACATGCTTGTTACTGACATGCATGTCTTGCTTACTGACACACATGCTCCTTACTGACACATGCTTGTTTACTGGCACACATGCTTACTTATGTGTGTTTACTGACACATGCTTACATGTGCTTTTTACTGACACACATGTCTCCTTTACTAACACACATGCTTGCTTATTGACACATGTGTGCTACACACACATGCTTGTACTTATATGCATGCTTGTTTATTACACATGCTTGCTTACACACATGCTTGTTTACTGACACACATAAAGCGTACACACACATGTTGTTTAGTGTGCTTACTTACACACATGCTTACTTACACACATGCTTGTTTATTGACACACATGTTTGTTTACCTGACACACATGCTTACTTACACACATGCTTGTTTACTAACACACATGCTGTTTACGTATGACACACACACATGCTTACGTACACACATGCTTGTTTACTGACACACATACTTACTTACACACATGCTTGTTTGCGTACACACATACTTGTTTACTGACATACATGCTTTTACTGACTTACTGACATGTCTACTTACACACATGCTTGTTTATTGAAACACATGCTTGCTTACAAACATGCTTGTTTACTGACACACATGCTTACTTACACACATGCTTGTTTATTGACACACATGCTTGCTTACACACATGCTTGTTTACGTACACATATGATTGTTTACTGACACACATGCTTACTTACACACATGCGTGTTTATTGACACGCATGCTTACGTACATATATGCGTGTTTTTACTGGACACACATGCTTACTTACACACATGTTTGCTTACTGACACACACGTTTACGTACACACATGCTTGTTTACTGACACACATGCTTACTTACACACATGCTTGTTTACGTACACACATGATTGTTTACTGGACACACATGCTTACTTATACACATGCTTGTTTATTGACACACATGGTTGTTTACACATGTTTGTTTTACTGACACACATGCTTACTTACTACACACATGCTTACATACAAACCTGCTTGTTTACTGACACATATGCTTGTCACACATACTTGTTTACTGATACACATGCTTACTTACACACATGTTTGTTTACTGACATGTTTACATGCTTGTTTATTTACACACATGCTTGTTTATTGACACATATGCTTGTTTACTTACACACATGCTTGTTTATTTACACACATGTTGTTTACTGACATACATGTTTGTTTACTAACACACATGCTTGTTTACTTACACACATGCTTGTTTACTTACACACATGCTTGTTTATTTACACACATGCTTGTTTACTTACACATGCTTGTTTACTAACACACATGCTTGTTTACTTACACACATGCTTGTTTACTTACACATGCTTGTTTACTTACACACATGCTTGTTTACTGCCACACATGCTTGTTTACTTACACACATGCTTATTTACCGCCACACATGCTTACACACATGCTTGTTTACTGCCACATGCTTGTTTACTGCCACACATGCTTGTTTACTGCCACACATGCTTGTTTACTTACACACATGCTTGTTTACTACACACATGCTTGTTTACTTACACATGCTTGTTTACTGCCACACATGCTTGTTTACTGCCACACATGCTTGTTTACTTACACACATGCTTGTTTACTGCCACACATGCTTGTTTACTGCCACACATGCTTGTTTACTTACACACATGCTTGTTAACGCTACACACATGTTGTTTATGACACACATACTTGTTTACTGACACACATGCTTGTTGACTGCTTACTGAAACGCATGCTTGCTTACGTACACATTTGCTTGTTAACTGACGCACATGCGTGCTTACTTACACACAGGTTTGCCTACACACATACATACTAACTTAACTATACACATGATACACATGGTTACTTACTGACACACATGCTTGCTTACCTACACACATGAATGCTTACTTGCGCACACACATGATTGCTTACTTGCACACATACATGCGTGTTTACTTACACATACATACTTGTTTACTTACACACATGCTTGCTTACTTACAGACATGTTTATTTACTTACACGCTTACTTATTTACTTACTTATGTTTACTTACTTACATACATGTTTATTTACTTACACG
This sequence comes from Doris montereyensis, assembly GCA_037039925.1. NCBI lineage: Eukaryota > Metazoa > Mollusca > Gastropoda > Nudibranchia > Dorididae > Doris > Doris montereyensis. Next base: position 51,195 of record JAXRKP010002291.1, on the reverse strand, counting down.
CATGCTTACTTGCTTATATGCATGTTTATTTACTTGAACGCATGCTTACTTGCTTACATACATGCTTATTTACTTACAGGCATGCTTACTTGCTTACATACATGTTTACTTACTTGGATGCATGCTTACTTGCTTACATACATGTTTATTTACTTGTACGCATGCCAACTTGCTTACATACATGTTTATTTCCTTACACGCATGCTTATTAACATACACACATGCTTGTTTACTTACATACACACATGCTTACTTACGTACACACATGCTTACTTATGTACACATGCTTACTTACGTACACACATGCTTCATTTCACACATTACATACACACATGGTTACTTACATACACACATGCTTACTTACATACACACATGCTTACTTACATACACACATGCTTACTTACATACACACATGCTTACTTACGTACACACATGCTTACTTACGTACACACATGATTACTTACGTACACACATGTTTCCTTACGTACACACATGCTTACTTACGTAAACATGTGCATTTCCATACTTACGTACACACATGCTTACTTACGTACACACATGCTTACTTACGTACACATTTCTATTTGTATACATGCTTACTTACGTACACACATGCTTACTTACGTACACACATCTTACTTTGTATACATTCTTATTTGTATACATTCTTTATTACGTACACACATGATTACTTACGTACACACATGATTACTTGTATACATTCTTACTTGTATACATTCTTGATTACTTACGTTCACACATGATTACTTGTTGTAAACATTCTTACTTGTATTTACATTCTATTATTTGTACATTCTTGTTACATTTGTATTTATTCTTATTTGTACAATTCACTTGTATACATTCTTACTTGTTTACATTCTTACTTGTATACATTCTTATTGTATACATTCTTACTTGCATACATTCTTACATTCTTATTTGTATACATTCTTATTTGTGCATACATTCTTATTTGTATACATTATTTGTATACATTCTTACTTGTATACATTCTTACTTGTATACATTCTTACTTGCATACATTCTTACTTGTATACATTCTTACTTGTATACATTCTTACTTGCATACATTCTTACTTTGCATACATTCTTGTTGTATACATTCTTACTTGTATACATTCTTACTTGTATACATTCTTACTTTCATACATTCTTACTTTCATACATTCTTACTTTCATACATTCTTACTTTCATACATTCTTACTTTCATACATTCTTACTTCACACATTCTTACTTCTATACATTCTTACTTCATACATTCTTACTTCTATACATTCTTACTTCTATACATTCTTACTTCTATACATTCTTACGTCTATACATTCTTACTTTCATACATTCTTACGTCTATACATTCTTACTTTCTATACATTCTTACTTCTATACATTCTTACTTCTATACATTCTTATTCTATACATTCTTACTTCTATACATTCTTACTTCTATACATTCTTCTTTCTATACATTCTTACTTCTATACATTCTTACTTCTATACATTCTTACGTCTATACATTCTTACTTATACTTCTTTACATTCTTCCTATACATTCTTACTTCTATACATTCTTACTTCTATACATTCTTACTTCTATACATTCTTACTTCTATACATTCTTACTTCTATACATTCTTATTCTATACATTCTTACATCTATATTCTTACTTCCTTACATTCTTACTTCTATACATTCTTACTTCTATACATTCTTACTTCTATACATTCTTACTTCTATACATTCTTACTTCTATACATTCTTACTTCTATACATTCTTACTTCTATACATTCTTACTTCTAGACATTCTTACTTCTAGACATTCTTACTTCTAGACATTCTTACTTCTAGACATTCTTACTTCTAGACATTCTTACTTCTAGACATTCTTACTTCTAGACATTCTTACTTCTATACATTCTTACTTCTAGACATTCTTACTTCTAGACATTCTTACTTCTAGACATTCTTACGTCTAGACATTCTTACTTCTAGACATTCTTACTTAGTAGACATTCTTACTTCTAGACATTCTTACTTCTAGACATTCTTACTTCTAGACATTCTTACTTCTATACATTCTTACTTCAATACATTCTTACTTCTAGACATTCTTACTTCTAGACATTCTTACTTCTTACATTCTTACTTCCTATTACATTCTTACTTCAATACATTCTTACTTCTATACATTCTTACTTCTAGACATTCTTACTTCTAATACATTCTTACTTCAATACATTCTTACTTCTATACATTCTTACTTCAAGACATTCTTACTTCTATACATTCTTACTTCTAGACATTCTTACTTCTAGACATTCTACTTTACTAGACATTCTTACTTCTAGACATTCTTACTTACTATACATTCTTACTTCTATACATTCTTACTTCTATACATTCTTACTTCTAGACATTCTTACTTCTATTCTACTTACTATACATTCTTACTTCTAGACATTCTTACTTATACATTCTTACTTCTAGACATTCTTACTTCTAGACATTACATTCTTACTTCTAGACATTCTTACTTCTATACATTCTTACTTCTAGACATTCTTACTTATACATTCTTACTTCCATACATTCTATTACTTCTAGACATTCTTACTTTCTATACATTCTTACTTCTAGACATTCTTACTTTCATACATTCTTACTTCTAGACATTCTTACTTCTAGACATTCTACTTCTATACATGCTTACTTTCATACATGCTTACTTTCATACATTCTTACTTCCATACATGCTTACTTTATACATTCTTACTTCTATACATTATTACTTCTATACATTATTACTTCCATACATGCTTACTTCACATTCTTACTTCTATACATGCTTACTTCTATACATTATTACTTCTATACATTCTTACTTCTATACATTCTTACTTCTAGACATTCTTACTTCTATACATTATTACTTTATACATTATTACTTCTATACATTATTACTTCTATACATTCTTACTTCTAGACATTATTACTTCTATACATTATTACTTCCAGACATTATTACTTCTATACATTTTTACATTCTTACTTCTATACATTCTTACTTCTATACATTCTTACTTCTATACATTCTTACTTCTATACATTCTTACTTCTATACATTATTACTTATACATTATTACTTCTATACATTCTTACTTCTATACATTCTTACTTCTATACATTCTTACTTCTATACATTCTTACTTCTATACATTCTTACTTCTATACATTCTTACTTCTATACATTCTTACTTCTATACATTCTTACTTCTATACATTCTTACTTCTATACATTCTCACTTCTATACATTCTTACTTCTATACATTCTTATTCTATACTTTCTCTGTATACTTTCTCATCTGTATACTTTCTTATTCTATATTCTATACTTTTTCTCCTTCTACTCTTTCTTATTCTATACATTCTTACTTGCATACATTCTTACTTGCATACATTCTTACTTGCATACATTCTTACTTGCATACATTCTTACTTCTACTTTCTCCTTCTGTACTTTCTTATTCTATACCTTCTTATTTGCATACATTCTTACTTGCATACATTCTTACGTGCATACATTCTTACTTGTATACATGCATACTTCCATACTTGCCTACATGCTTGCTTGCCTACAAGTTTGCTTACATACAAGCTTGCATACATGCTTGCTTAAAAACTTTCTTACTTCAATGTTTACTTTATGCTTACTTATATGCTTATCTATATACTCACTTATATACTTATTTACTTACTTAGAAACTTACTTACAAGCTTACTTATATACTTAGACGTGTTTTATATTCTAACTTACAAACTTACATACGTACAAACTTACATATTTATTTACAAAAGTGTATACTTATTTACACACTTGCATACGTCGTAATAAAACATCTATATACTTACTAACAAATTGTATAATTACTAACAAGCTTGTATACTTACTTACAAAATTGCATCCGTATTTGTAAACTTGTATACTTACTTACAAACTTACATACGTCCTTACACACTTACATACGTATTTACAAAAACTTACATACGTCCTTACAAACTTGCATACGTCCTTACAAACTTGCATACGTCCTTACAAACTTACATACGTATTTATAAAACATCCTAAAACTTACATACGTCCTTACAAACTTGTATACGTCCTTACAAACTTGCATACGTCCTTACAAACTTGCATCCGTATTTATTAAACTTGCATACGTCCTTTGAAACTTGCATACGTCCTTACAAACTTACATACGTCCTTACAAAACTTACATACGTCCTTACAAACTTACATACGTCCTTACAAACTTACATACGTCCTTACAAACTTGCATACGTATTTACAAACTTGCATACGTATTTACAAAACTTGCATACGTATTTACAAAACTTACATACGTCCTTACAAACTTACATACGTCCTTACAAACTTGCATACGTCCTTACAAACTTGTATACGTCCTTACAAATTTGCATACGCCCTTACAAATTTGCATTTGCCCTTACAAACTTGCATACGTCCTTATAAACTTGCATACGTCCTTATAAACTTGCATACGTCCTTATAAACTTGCATACGTCCTTACAAAACTTGCATACGTCCTTTACAAACTTGCATACGTCCTTGCAAACTTGCATACGTCCTTGCAAACTTGCATACGTCCTTACAAACTTGCATACGTTCTTCAAAACGTGCATACGTTCTTCAAACGTGCATACGTCCTTACAAACAAAAACTTGCATACGTCCTTACAAACTTGCATACGTCCTTACAAACTTGCATACGTCCTTACAAACGTGCATACGTCCTTACAAACTTGCATACGTCCTTACAAACGTGCATACATCCTTACAAACGTGCATACGTCCTTACAAACGTCACAAACTTGCATACGTCCTTACAAACGTGCATACGTCCTTACAAACTTTCATACGTCCTTACAAATACATACGTTCTTACAAATACATACGTTCTTACAAATACATACGTTCTTACAAACATGAATACGAATACTTGTCCCTGACAAGCTTGCATACGTCCTTACAAACTTGCATACGTCCTTACAAACGTGCATACGTCCTTACAAATACATACGTCCTGACAAACGTTCTTACAAACTACATACGTCCTTACAAATACATACGTCCTCAAACTTGCATACAAATACATACGTCCTTACAAATACATACGTTCTTACAAATACATGAAAATACATACGTTCTTACAAACATGAATACGTCCTGACAAGCTTGCATACGTCCTTACAAACTTGCATACGTCCTTACAAATGTGCCTAAGTCCTTACAAATGTGCATACGTCCTTTCACCTTAAAACTTGCTTACGTCCTTACAAACTTGCATACGTCCTTACAAACTTGCATACGTCCTTACAAACTTGCATACGTCCTTACAAACTTACATACGTCCTTACAAACATGCATATCATGCATACGTCTTTATAAACTTGCATACGTATTTATAAACTTGCCTGTATATTTATAAACTTGAATACATATTTATAAACTTGCATACATATTTATAAACTTGCATACATATTTATAAACTTGCATACGTTTATTTTAAACTGAGATTAAAATCCACATACTTACATGCTTACATACTTACATGTGTACATACTTAAATGCTTGCATGCTTACATACTTACATGTGTACATACTAAATGCTTGCATGGTCACATACTTACATGTGTACATACTTACATACTTGCATGCTTACATACTTACATGTGTACATACTTAAATGCTTGCATGCTTACATACTTACATGTGTACATACTTACATACTTGCATGCTTACATACTTACATGTGTACATACTTAAATGCTTGCATGGTCACATACTTACATGTGTACATACTTAAATGCTTTGCATTAAACAAACAATACAATTAAAACTGACAATGCTAAATAAACTCAGGAAAGGAATTAGCAATCTTAATTATTGGGGCCCATGTGTTGACCGTTTCTCTCCAGACAAGCTTGAATACGCCGCTGGGCATTCCGAATAACACTGTGGCATGTTTCTGGGTCAATTTTTAGTCGACCTCCTTTCAACACTGCAATGCAACTGTTCGATTGACTTTCTTTTTAAAACAACAATGACGAAATAATCGAGGGGGCTCTAGACGAAGGAATGCGGTGATCATACAATATTGTCTCCCTCCTAATTCAAATCAAGGCATGTGAAGTTTGAATAAAAAAATTAATTGAAAATGGGAAAATGCTGTGCTCTGAATGAGCAGTCCTCTTTGTTATTTAAACTGCCTGTATTTACACACTTAACGTGTATGCAATGGATAGTGTTGGATCCTTTAATCAACACATCTCTTCTGTTTATTTTTATTTTATTTTTGTTTGTCTTCAACAGATCTTCAGCCGCTATCCAGCATTTAAAGAAAAACTCAGACTGGGACATCGCCTCTCTACAAACAAACAGGAGCGTTCTCACCGTACAACAAAATGCCAGTAGGTCAAAGCCTCATTACAGCCGCCGGAAGGGGGCACATCGATCAATTGGCATCCTTGCTTCACATGGAGTCAACCCCAACACCATTTACACGAATACAACAGCGCTTGCCGAATCGGCGCGTCGCGGCCACGTTGACTGCGTCGAGCATTTGTTAAGGGCAGGAGCTGACGTCAACTTGCCAAGAGTGTTAGACACACCCTTATGCTGGCCATGATACGACCCAACAACAATATCTGCGTGGGTCTGTTGATGTGTACTGAATTTGGCGTCCAAAATCACGTCAGGCATCATGGCAGGACAACTCTAATGAGTGCAGCTATCGGTGGATATGGGGAGGCCGCACTGAGGATCTTAGACAAAGTCACCAATGCCCAAGAGGCGCTTTCCATGTGCGATGATTCACAGAATACAGCCTTGACGTATGCAGCCATGAATGGACAAGTTCACTTCATCCGCGAACTTATATTTCCCCATTATAACTTTTCGAACGAGATAACGAACGTCGTCGCAACCGAGAAACATTTCATGTTGCGACAACTCCTGCTATCGTATGATGACGTCGAGGCTGTTGTGAACCAGTGTGGAAATAATGAATTAACCCCACTGGCGCTTAGCGTGATATTGGACAACGAAGAGTGTACACGACTACTTATGGAAAACCATGCGTGTCTAGACACAGTTGACGGCAACGGAAGACACGCTCTGATCTATGCCGGCGCCTGTGGGAGTTTACGATGCTTGAAAATGTTGATTGCAGCTGGAGCAACATTACAGTGGGTGGACAAACATTTTCAGTCTGCTTTAACGATGGTCTGTAGAAATGGACACTCCGAATGTCTTCACGTCCTCTTAGACGCTTTGAAAGAGGGAGAAGACGCCGAAAGCGATGACGAGAATCGAAGCATACGTTCAACGGTCGCACGCCTAGCAATGGTCACACTGAAGCGTAGTTATCAAGCTATCAAAGTCCTGACGAGGAGAAGAGGAGGCGGAAGATTGAGAATAACTTCTGAAGAGCGGAGACAGCAGTGACTGGGCTCTACCTCGATGTTTAAGCAACGACCTTGACGACTCTGATCAAGAAGGCCTGACACCGTTAGACTACGCCTGCAAGAATGGCCATTTGCGGTGCGTTTTTCACCTCCTCCGAGCAGGTGTTGATCCCAACAAGGGCAACAAACACGGCTTGCATCCTTTGATGATTGCAGCTTATCATGGACATATGGATATTGCTCACGAGCTGTGCAGGGCTAATGTGGATGTCAATGCTGTAGACCAAGGGGGCAACACTGCCCTGTTTTATGCCACGGATGGAAATAACGCAGATTTCGTCAATTTTCTTCTCCGTTGTGGAGCCCGTGCAACTTGGAAAAATAAAATCGGCTTGACAGCAATCATCCATGCGGCATCATGTGGGTACCAAACGTTACTCCAATGTTTGCTTGAACAAAAAACCAGGACTATGAGGAACTATTTGGATTCAAAACAAGAGGAAATATTCATTGAGCCGCTGAAAATGGACAAACCCATTGCATATGGCTTTTACTTCAGGCTGGTGCTAGATTTGACTGCCATGACTATTATGCTGGTCTCTCAGCCATTCGAGCCGTGGAAGGAGGCCATTTGCAAACGTTAAAGTTTTTGATTCACGAAATGGGGATCTCGATCAATGCCACACACATGTATGGGTTTTCTCTCATTTCTGTTGCCTGTCATAGTCGAGCTCCTATCCCTTTGTTTCGATACTTGATTTCTATTGGAGCCCCGTTCGATTTGGTTCAACCACAGACCATGCTGACACCTCTCATGACCTCATGCCTCAAAGGAAACATTGAAATGACTCAAACTCTGCTCAAGTTGGGAGCGTGTACAACTTATCGAGACAGCTGTGGCTACACGCCCCTCATCCATGCCCTCGAAGGACGTAACCCCCGGTGCATCACACTTGTTTTAGAAGAGGAAGGCAGAAGAGGGCTTCAAGTGACCGACATATGGCACAAGAGAGCGTTGATGCACGCTGTTAGTTTATGGAGTACTCCTTGCATCAAGGTCTTTCTTAAGAATTGTGTCTTCGTTTGGAGTTGGTACTATTATTGTTCGGCCAACACCAGTCACGACAGTAGGATACTACTTTCAAGCCTTGTGAAGAGTTCCATGCCACCTGGAATCTTCTACGTCAATGGGGAACGATTCTCTCCCCTAAAATATGCTTTGAGACATTCAGCATTTGGCTCCGTCAAGTTTATCTTGGCAAATCTATATCTGACAGATGATGATTACAAGGACTTGCCTCGTAACGCAAACATGCGTCAGTTGCTGAACAAACCACACACTCCTAGCGACCATGCGATTGTGGAAGCCCTTGTTGCAAACCCTGGCCTCTCAGCACACTGAGCTTTGTCGTGGTCTCTTCAGCCATCACGGCACAAAAGGGTACCCGGTTCCGTCGACCTGAAGACGTTGACACTTTGCCAATCCCTACCTTTATGAAAAGAAAATTGGCCTTCACTGAACAGACTACGAGAATTTGCATGTCCGATTGGACCAGGCTTCACCAGGGCCCATTGTGTCCCGCATCCGCCAATTGTATTCTTAAAGTAACCAATGAAACAAGCATGTGGTCAACATACTTAGTTCCTTGTAAAGATGGTGAATGCTGCTGTGAAAAGACTGGCCTGGTGCTGAAGTTTAAATCTTAACCAATTCGATTTTTATATAATATAGTTATATTTCTTCTTTGTGGCTGTATGTATGTGGATCTGGTATGTTATGGTTAGAACACCTGTAAGAGGATGTGACTTTGGACGCCCTAATGTTGAGTGTGGTTATCTGTTACGTATGCTGGGGATGATATTTATTATTGTGCCACAACGTTTAAACCATCAACACTGAGGACTTATTTTTATTTGATAGCAGACAACATACAGCATCACTGGTGATTAGAAATTTACTTCCAATTCCGATTTCAACTGAAGACTTGTGAATTTGTGATTCAACTGAAAAGTCTTGTCTTGAGACACTTATTTTCAAATTGTTAGGCTTTTTAATATATTCTGTTTGAGGTCATAAGTAGAAGTCACCATGGTTACCGCCATAGCGCCTTTGTTTACCTGCATAAATTGATTGTGCCATGATCTTGAGGCATTAAACCACACACGTCAAATGAATCAAAATTGTATGCATTGTATTAAGATTAAACCAAAAAAATCAAAAGCTTAAGTTCTCGTCTTATCATTTAGTAAAGTATCTAAATCTATCTAAAGGGGAAAAACTGGTCAGAGGTCAAATGTTGAATCGTTGATAAAAAGATACGTCACCGCACTGATGGTAATAGTATGAGGGTTCATTTCAATCTCAGGTTGTAATGATACAAGGATTAATCTTAATCTCAGGTTGCAATGATACAAGAGTTAGTCTCAATCTCAGGTTGTAATGATACGAGGGTTTATCTCAATCTCATTTTGAAATGATGGTTTATCAATCTCATTTTGGGATTAATCTCAGGTTGTAATGATACTAGGGTAAATCTCATGTTGTAATTATATCAGGGTCAATGTTCAGATTGTAATAATACCAGGGTAAATCTCCGTTTATAATTATAGGAGGGTTAACCCCAAGTTGAAATGGTAGTTTAAATCTCAGGTTGTTGTGTTCTGAAGGTTAATCTAAGGTGTGCGATATGAAGATTAATCTCAGGTTGTGATGATATGAGGGTTAAGATCAGGTTGTGATAATATGTCAATCCCAGGTTCTGATGGTTAAGTAAATCTCAGGTTATGATGGTATGAGTCATCTCAGGTTCTGATTGTAATCTTCTGATGGTATATGATGGTATGAGTCAGGTTCTGATGGTATAAGTCAATCAGGTTCTGATGGTATAAGTCAATCTCAGGTTCTGATGGTATAAGTCAATCTCAGGTTCTGATGGTATCTCAGGTTCTGAGTAAATCAGGTTCTGATGGTTCTGATAAAAGTCAATCTCAGGTTCTGATGGTAAAGTCAATCTCAGGTTCTGATGGTATAAGTCAATCTCAGGTTCTGATGGTATAAGTCAATCTCAGGTTCTGATGGTATAAGTCAATCTCAGGTTCTGATGGTATAAGTCAATCTCAGGTTATGATGGTATAAGTCAATATCAGGTTCTGATGGTATAAGTCAATCTCAGGTTCTCATGGTATGATCTCAGGTTCTGATGGTATAAGTCAATCTCAGGTTCTGATGAGTAAATCTCAGGTATAAGTCAATCTCAGGTTCTGATGGTATAAGTCAATCTCAGGTTATGATGGTCAATCTCAGGTTCTGATGGTAAATCTCAGGTTCTGATGGTATGAATCTCAGGTTCTGATGGTATGAGTCCAATCTCAGGTTCTGATGGTATGACGGGCGGTTGGCAAGGGCTGCTGGTAGGTCCTATTTCTCTCATTCCCTTCTTTCACTTATCTTCCATCTGGCTTTTCCCTCTTAATTCATTCTGACATCACCGCAATGGTGGACAGGGGTAAATTTCAAAGAAACAAACCTGATGGTATGAGGGTTAACCGTGGGTTATGATGGTACAAAATTGTATCTCAGCTAGCAATATGCATCTTATTTCGAAAAGCTTTTATCTTCTTTGTATTGAGTATTGTAACTACCCTTCTAGGTGATTGAATTCTGAAAACCCCAGTGTATGTCAGTATTATGATAACCATATAAACGTGTTCTGCATTCATACATTCACATTTTCATTTTCACAAATTATTTTTAACCAATTAGCTCCAGATTTTTACAATATATCACTATATTATATATAAAAAATCTTCTGTAAGAGATTGTAAACTTAAGCAACATTTCTTCACTTGGGATTGTTTGAACGATTGATTTCTTTTCCTAAAATTCCTGCACGGAATTCTTTTTTTATCCTTTTTAACTTTTATTCATACTTACAGCCATTTCGTCTTAAATATGGCTTTTTTTTAACATTTTTATTTGTCCCATCTGATTATTGCAGATGGGCTTTTAAAAAATGTAATCAATATTTATATGCATGTAATGGCAAGTGGTTTCAACAAACTGTATTGCCTTTTTTGTTGTTGTCTTTTTTGCACTGTTTTGGTTTGTTTCGTGGAGGCAATGAAGACTTGCATAATACGTGTGGTCTCCCAAGTCTGATTTGTGTATCTTTTCGTTGGTAATGTACTTCTTTATGTGTAACTCAAGGATTTATGTATCTCTTTATGTGTAACTCAATGATTTATGTATTTTTATTTGAAAAGCTGGTGGGTTTTTAAAAAAACTTTGTCGTCTGATTTACCTCTCTGCTTATTGTGGGCGGTTGACGGGAGGTAATGGTTGGTTTCTAATTCTTTCCTATAATTCAATCTTTCCCAATGATGGTTCCTTTTTAAATTCACACTTGAGATCTAATATCTGATCTTGAGGTGTGTGGTAAATTTCAATGACTGAAACAAAAACAAACTCTGTTGGTTTATTTTGCTCTCTTTTGATATTTAATTATTCTCATCGGTGGTTCACTCAGCTGCTAGTAGGTACACCTTCTTTCCTTTTTTTTACTCGTTTACGATATCTAGCTTTTTCTTTTAAATTCACGCCACAATCATTATTATTATTATTATTATTATTATTATTATTATTATTATTATTATTATTATTATTATTATTATTATTATTATTATTATTATTATTATTATTATTATTATTATTATTATTATTATTATTATTATTATTATTATTATTATTATTATTATTATTATTATTTTATTTTTTTTATTATTATTATTTTTTTTTATTTATTATTATTTTTTTTATAATTGTTGTTTAATTTTTTTGTTGTTTTTAGATTGATTATTTTTTTTAATTTTTTATTATTGTTTTTATTAGGTTTTTCTATTGTTTTTATTGGGTTTTTTTATTGTTGTCTTTTTGTTGTTAAATTTTATTGTTATTTTTATTATTTTTATTTTTATTGTTTGTATTGGGGTTTTTTATTGTTTTTTTGTTGTTGTTTTTTGTTTGTTATTGCTATTTTGTTGTTATTGTTATTGTTGTTATTGTTGTTATTATTGTTAATATTATTATTGTTATGTTGTTGTTGTTGTTGTTGTTGTTATTATCATTATTATTATTATTATTATTATTATTATTATTATTGTAGGGATGGCAAATTACAAAGGAGACTTATACTTAATAAGATAATATTATTCTCTGTTTGATCATCTTTATACTGTTTTATCGCTTCCACAATTCAGTTGCTGGCTGGTAGGTCCTACTTCTTCCCTTTTGCTCTTTCACTTATCTTTATCCTCTTTAATTCACCCATCCTGAGATCACCACAATGGTGGACGGGGTGAATTTCAAATAAACAAACAATGTACTTCTATTCCACGGCCACGATGGAGAGGGTTAACTTAAAAAAGCAAATATCTCTATTCATTGTCATTGTAGTTTATTTGACTTGCTTCATTATTAGTACATTTTCTTCACTGAAGCTTTCTAATAAGTCTTGCAAATGGGTGGGGGCGTTAACTGGATCTATTGGTAGGTACCCTGAGATCACCGCCATGGTGGACATGGTTACTTCAAAGAAACAAATAACAACAAATTGGTAGGTCCTACTTCTTTTTTTTAATTTTTTCATCTTGCCGTTTCCTCTTAATAATTCCCCTGAGATCACCGCATCGGAGGGACAGGGTACATTTCAATAGAAAGTTTTATCATTTCTGACCTTTGTCTTCTTGTAAATGGAATTATTAAGTTGATGTGGCGGCGGTAGTTGATGGGGTTTGCTGGCAAGTCTTACTGCTGTTCTTTTCGCCTCTCACGTTCGTCCCACTGTTCTCAATCCGAGATCACTGGTTATGGTAGAAGGGGTAAATTTCAGTCTGGCATTGTTTTTTTCCTTATTCTTTTTTTTTCATCGTGCGATTTCCTTTTCAAATAATGGAATGAATGGTATTGTATGCTCAGTTTTTCACTTGACTTTTTTTTATCGTTTTTATTTTCATGGGTTTTGGATAAAATAAATTCTTATCAGTGTTTTTTGGGGTTTTTTGCCCTTTATTTTGCTTTTTCAAGTAACATTTTCTTTTAAATCTTATCATATATATTATATCGTTTGTATCTTTCTATTAATCATTATACTGTAACCATTCCTTTTCAATCAAATATAATCTTTTATCTTTTTAAACGATATTTACCTTACCTTTTTCGTTGTCTTTTTAAAAATCCTTCATTTTCTTGCAAGTTTCAAAATTTCAGCACTATTTAGAACTGTTTATGAACTTGAAATTCATTTTTAATTGATGTCACTTTTTCTTTGCTGCGGATTTAATCAAATTGGTATTTATCGTAGTACATGGTTTGTTTCCATTTGCTTTGTTTGTCTTGCTTTTGTTTTTGCCATTGTTTTGTCTTAAGTTTATTTCTGTCTTGGTTTCTGTCTTGCTTTGTTTCTGCCTTAGTTTTGTTTCTGTCTTGTTTTGTGTCTGCCTTGGTTTTGTTTGTTTTGCTTTATTTCTGCCTTGGTTTTGTGTCTGCCTTGGTTTTGTTTCTGCCTTGGTTTTGTCTGCCTTGGTTTTGTTTCTGTCTTGTTTTGTCTTGTTTTGTGTCTGCCTTGGTTTTGTTTTCTGTCTTGTTTTGTCTTGTTTTGTGTCTGCCTTGGTTTTGTTTCTGTCTTGTTTTGTCTTGTTTTGTGTCTGCCTTGGTGTTGGTTCTGTCTTGTTTTGTCTTGTTTTGTGTCTGCCTTCGTTTTGTTTCTGTCTTGTCTTGTTTTGTGTCTGCCTTGGTTTTGTTTCTGTCTTGTTATGTCTTGTTTTTTGTCAGCCTTGGTTTTGTTTCTGTCTTGTTTTGCCTTGGTTTGTGTCTGCCTTTGTTTTGTTTGTTTTGCTTTGTTTCTGTCTTGGTTTTTGTTTCTGCCTTGGTTTTGTATCTGTCTTAGTTTTGTTTGTCTGATTTCACCCTGAGATCACTGCAATGGTAAACATAGGGTAAATTTCAATCAAACACACTTGCTGTATATTCTTCTTAGTCATTTTGACGTCAGACGCCTCGAGTTTCAATCAATGGTAAATGATTGGCTGGCGTTACTAGAAGCTTCCATTTCTTTCCTTTCACTTCCTTCCTGTCACTCCTTTCCTTTCACTTCCTTCCTTTCACTTCCTTCCTTTCACTTCCTTCCTTTCGTCCCCTTTCACTTCCTTTCACTTCCTTTTTCACTTCCTTCCTTTCACTTCCTTCCTTTCCTTCCTTCCTTTCACTCCCTTCCTTTCACTCCCTTCCCTTTCACTCCCTTCCTTTCACTCCCTTCCTTTCACTCCCTTCCTTTCACTCTTTCCTTTCACTTCCTTCCTTTCACTCCCTTCCTTTCACTTCCTTCCTTTCACTCTTTGAAATGTCTATCACCTATCTAGCTGTTTCCTCTAATTGAACGGGCGGTTGGAGGGTGCCACTCGTTGGTCCTACTTCTTTAATTTTACTCTTTCACTTCTCTTTTATCTTACGGTTTTCCCTACTCTTTCACTTCTTTTATCTTACGGTTTTCCCTTATTTCACCCTAAGATCACCGCAAAGGTGGACGAGAGCAATTTCAATTAAACACTTAATTCACCATGAGATCACCGCATACGCTGGATTATGTAAATTCAAAACAACAAAAAGCATCAACAATCGCGAAAACATTTAATTTTGGTGGCTGGGGTAAAATTGCAATGAAACAAACAAACAGGTAGTTATTATTTGTGTTACTGTTGTGTTTGTATTGATTGATTTCTTCGTTGATTAGTTTGTTTTTTTTATTTTATATTATTGGGTTTGTTGCCAACCAGTCCAACTAAACCACATTCAGAATATATCTACATTATAATAATTCTTATTGGTAAACGAGATGGCCTAGTGGTTAAAAAGGCACTGCACGGTGACCCAGAGGTACTGGGTTCGAACCCCTCTTCAAGCATTTCGGTTGTTTCCTTGGGCAAGAAAAATTTACCTTAAATTGCTCACTTGGTCAACTTGTGTTACTCCTGTTGGTGTTACGTATGCTCGACAATAGTCTATATAATTCCTTTCACCAAAGCCTTGGTGCCAGCGCTGGCGTCACACAGTTATGTTTGCTGATAATAATTTGTGGGGACTCGGCAGTCCAGAGGAAAAGTGTCGGCCTGCCAACCAAAAGGTAGTGGTTCGAGCCCCGCCAACGAATGAAATATTTTCAGTTGTTTTTTTCGAGCAAAATCTACCTTTAAGAACGATGAGGGGTTTTCTTTAGAGTTTTTTTGTGGTGGGGGGGGGAGGGTAGGAGGGGGTGGGGGTTATTGGTTCATTTATTTTTATATTGTTTCAATGACAACTTACACTTTGTTTTTTAAACTTTCACATTCTTATCGGCCAAAAAACACTTGATCGTGCCCAGTCATTTGTATTCTTTACATAGATCCACCAAGTCACATCTTCGGCTTATACAAAGGTCTTTCCAATACAGTAAGATCGCAATCTTCTATTTTTATTTCAATCTGATTTGAATTTAGCCTCATCCACAACTACAAAGGTAATCTCGGTGTGTTTGGTAGGATTTTAAAAATATATTTTGCATAGACTGACCTGTGGAAAAAATGCAAATTAATTTGTCACTCGCCACGCAGGTAGACTGTGTTTCTGTGCTCCACTCTCACCTGGATTTTTATGTGTATTTCATTTTTAACATCCTGGATTCTTATATCTACAAATTCGTCACATCTTAGTCTTCTGAACTGTGTTTGAATCTTCTATTTTAAATAAGTCGTTTTCGTGTATTTCTGAATTTGAAGATGGATTTCACATCATTTCATTCGTTCAGGTTTGGTGACATTTTATTGCTTTCCGTTATCCGATTTTTTACTCACCACATGTTACAAACCATTCACGCTCACAAACAACATTAAAAGCGACTTTATTTTGCCAAAGACCAGAGGCAATGTCGAGGTGGCCAACGAAAGCGATGACTTCTTCAAACAATATATGGTCAACGTTGACCATAAAAGACCAACGGTGCAGTTGTGAGCCCCCCCCCTCCCCTCAACCGCTCACGACGGTTCCTTGTTTTGACAACCACCACAACGACCAAAATAACAACTGGGTAAGACAAACCAACAAAAACAATGCATTCCCTGAGCACATCTCAAGGGTTCTGCGAGTTCTCGATGAACTGAAAGTGGCGAGAAATTCAACGCCAACTTTAGACTGTGTCATTTAAACATTAACAGCTTAAGAAACAAGTTTGAAGAAATTAAAACTGTTTTAGGGGATAATTTGACTGACTTTCTCACTATTTCCGAGACAAAGTCTGAATCTTTCCGTGACGCTCTTTTCGAGGTGGAGGGATATAAACTGTAGAGACCGGACCGTGATGACCACGGAGGAGGAATAGCCACGTGGGTGACATGACCTCGTGGCCTGTCGACGTAAAGAACTGGAAAGTGAACAGCTTGAAACAATTGCTTACAAATCATGCTTGATGACTCAAAATGGCTGATTCTCGCTGTATACAGACCACCAGCAGTGACAGCGGCTTGCTTCACAAAACATTTTAATAGAAAGATGGAGACAGCAACGGAATCATACGACAATATTATTGTTATAGGAGACCTCAATTTTAACATGAAATGTGTTGATAAGTCAAAAGAACTTGAAGACCTTTGTGACATTTACAATATGAATAATGTGATAACCCAAAATACATGTTTTCAAAAACATACACAACCCATCCCTTACTGATGTAATTCTCACTAACAAAATAGAATTGTGTGATAAACAGGTAAATTTCAGCACAGGGGTGAGCGACTATCACAATCTTATCTCAACGTGTATCAAACGAAAAATTCAAACGTAAAACCAGTAAAGAAGTGTTATAGAAGTTTTAAAACATTTGACTCAGAAAAATATCTAGAAGATTTAGAATTTACTATGACCACTAAGACTGATGGATTTCAAAACGATAAAAATGTTAATATTCAATACGAAGACCTCATACGAAATTTACTTTCGGTAGTAAATAAACGTGCACCAATCAAACATAGGTACCTGCATAACAATGTTGTTGTGCCTTACATGAATAGTATACTCAGAAAGGCCATGTCGTAAAAGAATGCCATACAACGAATACTAAAAGGATAAGAACAAAGAAAGCTGGGCAACATTTAAAGAATCATTTCACAAAACTGAAGAGTAAATATTTAAAAAAAATACTTTCTTGACCGGTGTCCAAAAGAGTAGGGATTTCTGACCAAGTATAAATCCCTTTCTTTCCAACAAAATCAAATCGAGTGAGCACAACTAATTTGAGAAAGGATGACAAAGTTTAAATACTACACAAGAAGTGTCTCCAGGAATTAATGGTTTTAGGAGATTAAAACGCTAGAGTAAGCAACAATGTAGAAACACCAGGAGTAATAGGTAAAGGAGAGACAACTTCTTCAAATGGAGAGAGACTAATAAATTTTTGCCTAAAGAATAACATGAAAATAGCTAACACATTTTTTCCTCATAGAGATATCCACAAATATACAAGAGTAAATGAAGACATGTGAAAAGTCAATCATAGACTACATAATAGTTAGCAGCTCCCTTTTTTTTACAGTACAATGGATGCTAGAATAAGCAGATGAGCTGAAATATTTAGTGATCACCACCTAGTGATAGCCAGAATGAGATTATTAACTGAAGAAAACAAACAGAACATGAAAGAGAAGTAAAATAGATGTACCAATCCAGGATAAAAAGATATGTCAGTGAAAGGCTGAAGGAAAGCACAATAGAAGAAAAAGTGGCAAATATATAAAGAAACACTCCTCAGATGTACTGAAGAGGTCTGTGGTAGGATGGTGGGAATGAGAATGTCAAGACTAAGATCAAAGAAAAAAGATTTCTTCCCTGGAAGAAATACTTGCAAAGAGACCAGAGGATAGGATAGATTACGTGAGTAAAAGAACTATCGCCAAAGAGGAAGTTAGAAAGCAAAACAGGAACAGTGGGAAGAGTTTGGATAAAGACTTCAAGAAAAGCTATCAAGGAAATCAAAATCTTTTCTGGGGAGCAATGAAGAGCATGAGAAAGACCAAAGCATGCCCAATACGACACATTAAGAACGCCACAGGAGAAATAATGAAAGGAGACAGCGAAATCATGGAAACGTGGAGAAAGTATTTTCAACAATTACATAATCCCTCCAGAACATATAAAACAAACAAAAGAGTACAGCTCAATTATTATGAGTCATAAGTATGGGAGATGAGACAGCTGAAGATGTAGATATCTCAATGGAAAACTTCAAACAGCTATAAGAAAAGTGAAATTAGGAAAAGCCCCAGGAGCAGATCAAGTTTATCCAGAAATGATTAAAAACCAAGGGATAGAGGCAGACAAACTAGTACATGTAATATGTCAACAAGCATGGACGTCCAAACAGGTGCTAGACGACTAGAAAAAGGAACGGTAGTAACAATACATAAGAAAGGATACACCCATGGAATGCTCAAACTATAGAGGGATATCACTACTTAGCGTACCAGGAAAAGTGTATGCCAGGATACTGGAAATGAGACTAAGGAAAAGAGTAGAGGATCAGATTGAAGAACATCAGAGTGATTTAGACCAGGAAGAAGTGTACAAGATCACATATTTACAATTAAACAAATAATAGAAAAATTCCTTGAGAGAAACATTTGACTTGCACCTGTGTTTTATTGACTTGGAAAAGGCATTTGACACTGTGAGGAGGGACGAACTATGGCATTCCTTAAAAGAACAGAACGTAGAGCAAAATTTAATAGAAGCCATTAAAAGTTTTTACAATAAACCAACATGTGCAGTGGGAGTAGCTGGAAATGTATCTGAGGAATTTGATGTAGATATAGGAGTAAGATAGGGTTGTATCCTAAGTCATCTTTGGTTTATCACATTTATGGATTCAGTCGTAAAGGCATCCTCAAACATGAAGAAAATGAATGTAGGTATGTGGAAGCTCAAACCAGTAAATGTATCATTTTTGTCATGCTTTCATTTGCTGATGATTTAGTTCTGTTTGGAAAATTAGAAATGGACCTCCAGTCAAATATCAACATAATGAATATGAATTAAATAAAAGAGGAATGAGAGTAAATGCAAAGAAAACCAAAACAATGCTAGTAACTAGGGAAGCTAAAACACATCTTAAATTAGGCAGGGAGATTTTAGAACAAGTTCAAAGCTACAATTACTTAGGAGTAATGATTAACTCAGAGGGAAAACTAAGAAAAGAAATCAGCCAGAGAATCCAAAAGGCAAGCGCAATATATAACCTATCTAGGAAAGGCATTTGTAGGTAAACAAGAATTGTCAACAAAAACAAATGGCAGTATACAACACAGTTTATTGTCCTACTCTCCTCTATGGCAGTGAAACCTGGATCTCAGACATTAGGGAATACAGTAGAGTGCAGGCAGCCGAAATGAAATATCTAAGAAGAGTAGTAGGGAAAACTAAAAGAGACAAAATCAGAAACACAACAATAAGAGATCAAACCAAAGCAGATGGTATAAAAACTAAGATAGAAATGAATCAACTGAGATGGTTTGAGCATGTTAATAGAATGAATAATCAATAGAATAGCAAAATCAGTATACAGTGCTAAAACTCAAGCATCCAAGACCTGGAGAAAGTGGGAAGAAGATATAAAAGAGGCATTAACGCAAAGAAATTTTAACTTTCACGGAAGGAAACAGAAACTGTCAGTCAGGATAGGGCAGAGGAGAAAGATTATTTCGGGCATCTAAAACCCGTACACCGTAAGGTAGAACGCGAGCTGATAAAGAAAGAAAGAAAGAAAGTGCAAAACGTTCAACAATTTCTTTGTCAACGTTGCGAAAGACATTGGTAACAGCATATCACTAGATTCAGAATTACACCCTAGCATTAAGGCCATAAAAGAAAATACACCAAAAGTACCAAACTTTGAATTCAAATAACTAACCCTGAAACAATTAGCAAAATTATCAATAATTTAAATGTCAGAAAGTCGACTGGCGAGGACACAATATCTGCCAAACTCCTTAAAGCCAGTACCCCAGTATTGAATGAGCATATATGCAACATCATAAACAAGTCTATTAGAACAAGTACATTTCCAGATAAATTAAAGATGGCACAAGTAAAACCACTATTTTTTTTAATGACCCTTTAGATGTAAAGAATTATAGACCATTAAGCATTCTACTTATAATTTCAAGATCTTTGAAAAAGTCATGGCACTTCAGGTATCCGAATATTTTAATGACATTTTTCATGAATTTCATTGCGCTTTCAGAAAAAAACCAATGGTGCCAAACGATTTAATTAGACTTATAGAAGACTGGAAGCTATGCTTGAATAGAAATCACAATGTCGCTATCATATTTATGGACCTATCCAAAGCCTTTGATTGTTTGCCCCACGACATTCTTTTACACAAATTATCGGCGTATGGTTTATCATACAACTCTGTTTCTCTGCTCCAAAATTATCTTTCAGATAGAAAGCAGCAAGTGAATCTTGGAGCACTGTCAGTGGTTGGGAATTTATTGAAAATGGTGTGTCATTCTAGGTCACTTGTTATTTAATGTTTGTATTAATGATATATTTCTATTCACCAAAGAAGGAACTCTCTATAATTATAGAGATGATGACACATTGT
>JAXRKP010002291.1:0-17500 GCA_037039925.1 Doris montereyensis | reverse complement strand
TTTCCTGATGGAGTTATCTCTTGGCTCTTTCCTGCTTGACTTCCCAATGCACCTACCCCACTCATTTGCCCATTTCCCCCTTCTGCTCATTTTTCTAATTATCAACTTCATTTTCTTGATTATTCTCCTCTTTTCTCACCCCCACCCGACCCCACCCCCCTTTTTTTTCTTCTTCGTTTCTGGGTTTTTTTTCCTTTTCACATCAAATTGTGTGATGACATTGACAATATAATTAAGTGTATAGATATTCTTCGTTTGCTGTCTGACAAAGAGTCAAATGCCGGAAACGTCACGTGTTTGTTCTGTCTTCCTCGGTGGATTTGTCGCATGTTGTCGTTTATGGTTTTAATCGTCACTACATTAGTTTTTGGTTCCTTATAGGGATTTATTTGGGGGGGGGTGTTTCTTCAGAAATGTTTATCATAACTGCCAATGCTTTCAAAACATTCCGATTTGTTCAATTCATTTCAATCTCTTTCCAAACACGCTTATTTTTATTTTATTTTTCAAATTGACAGTTGGCAGGGTCTACCGGTGGTTCCTATTTCTTTCATTGTACTCTTTTTTTAATATTTATCTTTTATCTTGCTGTTTCGTCTTAATTCACCCCGAGATCACCATACTGGTGCATGGGGTAAATTTCAATTAAAGAAACGAACAAATGTGTTATTTCTTTCAAAGTTCGAAATCAAAAGCAACTTTTTAGTATTATTATTATTATCAAAAACAGCTTAAGAACACTACTACTATTATAATTATCAAGTACGGTAGATCTAATCTATTTCCTCACATTAATACGTGGTCCCAATTAACCAAACCAGCCTGTTTTATTCATCCAGGATATATATATATATATATATATATACCATATACCATATATATATATATACCACCATACCACCACCATATATCTTCATTCTTATATAGAATCTACTTATATCTACTCTATCTACTGCATTCCCCCGCCGATGTTGGTTACGCGTAGCAAAATAAAGCTTAAACCCAAAATCGCGCCGTGAGCAGTCTCAGTCTTCGGACACACGCGCTCACCATTGATGCAGGCTTCCCCCAAATAGCACGCACCATGCAGCCCAGGTTACCAGGTTACCAAAGAGCCACCACCATAACACCACCACCACCATCACCACCACCACCACCACCACCACTACTGTAACTGTGCTGGGAATGGGAGACTAGCGAGGGGTGGAGGTGTAGTGAGTGAGTGTCTCATGTTACCGCACTTCCAACCTGAAAATAACAATAAAATGTCTTTGAGACATCCACTAGTACTAAGCTAGATCTACAACTACTGTTCCTTGCGCCGCAAAAGAAGGTGGTATAATTTCCAAAAGGAGTAGGGATTAGATAGTGAAATATTTCTTGATAATAAAAACGTGATTTTAACGTGATTTTAACGTGTAAAAGGTAAGTTAATATTTATTATCGTCGTCTAAAGCAACTTGGTGGATTTTGTTGTTCTTTTATTTTGTCTTGATGTGATTAGAAAGTCGTGCGTTAACT
This sequence comes from Doris montereyensis, assembly GCA_037039925.1. Lineage (NCBI taxonomy): Eukaryota > Metazoa > Mollusca > Gastropoda > Nudibranchia > Dorididae > Doris > Doris montereyensis. The sequence goes on along the minus strand of JAXRKP010002291.1, from coordinate 15,979 downwards.
CCCGAGCAATCGAGGATTGTCAAACTGTATTCAGCTTTCGTTCATACTACAATTAATGTACTATAATCACAGATACATAAAAGGTTGTATCCGCACGCACTCCGTTGAGCAGTGTTGACTCACTAAGATATAACCAGATAGGCCTTTAACATTTTCACCTGAAGTAAAATAATCTGTTATGTGATCTACTAGATTTAAGATCTAGATCTATATGATTAACTCTATGTACAACGACAAAATAAATATTTACTTTATCCTTTGATATCAGTTAGAGAGTGCAACAGTAGGCCCTACTGTAGGCCCAACGGAGTGGAAAATGAATTCTGATGGAAATATTTGTGAGAATTCGTATCCATAACCCTTGATATCAGCTGGCTTTGATCAAAGAGCGTAGTTTTAACATGGCAAAGCAATGGGAGCTGATGCTGGGGTCGCAGGTTCGATTCTATCTGGTGTCTGTGATATTTGTTTGTTTATTCCCTTATACTTGCGCCTAGAGCTGTCGTAAAATGGGAGTGGGCCTATAGATTTTAATTTTATTATCATTATTATTATTATTATTATTATTATTATTATTATTATTATTATTATTATTATTATTATTATTATTATTATTATTATTATTATTATTATTATTATGATTATTATTGTTATATTATTATTATTATTATTATTTTTATTATTATTATTTTTATTATTATTATTTCTTTTTCTTGGCTTTGGCCGTATGGGGTATGGGGACTCGGTAGCCCAGAGGCAAGGTGTCGGCCTGTCAACCAAAAGGTCGTGGGTTCCAGCCCCGACGGTCAAAAAAAATTACTGAATTTATTCGAGTAAAACCTTCATCCTCTCCCGTTCCCTAGTCCAGGTAATTGGATCGATACCTAGTCCCATCGGAGACGGACGATTAAAAAAGGTCTCGTTTGCAGATCACAACACTCTGTGCACGTTAAAAATCCTTTGGCTGCTTACAGGGCAGTCCGGGTAAGAACAAGATTAGAAATCCTACCAAAAGCCCCGTGCTCACCTTAGTTGTGGATGTAGGTGAAATCGAAAACCCTATGGCGCTGTAACATGGATATCATCATGGCTATTTTAATTACATGTATGTATCATAGAATGACACGTCCAGTAGTAGATCCTATACACGTATGTATCATAGAATAAAACGTCCAGTAGTAGATCCTATATAATATGTATGTATCATAGAATAAAACGTCCAGTAGTAGATCCTATATAATATGTATGTATCATAGAATAAAACGTCCAGTAGTAGATCCTATACATGTATGTATCATAGAATAAAACATCCAGTAGTAGATCATATACATGTATGTATCATAGAATAAAACGTCCAGTAGTAGATCCTATACATGTATGTATCATAGAATAAAACGTCCAGTAGTAGATCCTATACACGTATGTATCATAGAATAAAACGTCCAGTAGTAGATCCTATATAATATGTATGTATCATAGAATAAAACGTCCAGTAGTAGATCCTATATAATATGTATGTATCATAGAATAAACGTCCAGTAGTAGATCCTATACATGTATGTATCATAGAATAAAACATCCAGTAGTAGATCATATACATGTATGTATCATAGAATAAAAACGTCCAGTAGTAGATCCTATACATGTATGTATCATAGAATAAAACGTCCAGTAGTAGATCATATACATGTATGTATCATAGAATAAAACGTCCAGTAGTAGATCATATACATGTATGTATCATAGAATAAAACGTCCAGTAGTAGTTCCTATACATGTATGTATCATAGAATAAAACGTCCAGTAGTAGATCCTATACATGTATGTATCATAGAATTAACATCCTGTAGTAGATGTTATACATGTATGTATCATAGAATAAAACGTCCAGTAGTAGATTTTATATATGTATGTATCATAGAATAAAACGTCCAGTAGTAGATCCTATACATGTATGTATCATAGAATAAAACGTCCAGTAGTAGATCCTATATATGTATGTATCATAGAATAAAACGTCCAGTAGTAGATTTTATATATGTATGTATCATAGAATAAAACGTCCAGTAGTAGATCCTATACATGTATGTATCATAGAATAAAACGTCCAGTAGTAGATCCTATACATGTATGTATCATAGAATAAAACGTCCAGTAGTAGATGTTATATATGTATGTATCATAGAATAAAACGTCCAGTAGTAGATTTTATATATGTATGTATCATAGAATAAAACGTCCAGTAGTAGATGTTATACATGTATGTATCATAGAATAAAACGTCCAGTAGTAGATTTTATATATGTATGTATCATAGAATAAAACGTCCAGTAGTAGATCCTATACATGTATGTATCATAGAATAAAACGTCCAGTAGTAGATCCTATATATGTATGTATCATAGAATAAAACGTCCAGTAGTAGATGTTATATATGTATGTGAATGGCTTGTGGGTGCTGTTGGTAGGCACTACGTCTGTACTTTCACTCTATTTTACTCAACTTGCTTCTTCTTTTTCGTAATTTGGGGGGACTCGGTAGTCCAGAGACAGGATATCGGCCTCTGAACCAAAAGGTTGTCGGTTCAAGTCCCGACTGTTGAAACATTTTCTCGAGATTTTGCGAGCAAAATCTACATCCACAACTAAGGTGATCTTGGGGGTTTTGGTAGGATTTTGTTGTTGTTGGCCAGACTTCCCTATAAACAGCCAAATGACCTTTAACGTGCACAGAGTGTTGCGATCAGCACACGGGCCTCCTTGTTACCGTCCTTCTCTGATGGGACTAGGTGTCGATCCATCTACCGGGACCGGGGGGTAGATGTTGCTTGGAAAACCTCGAGAGGACTTTTCAACCGTTGGCCGGGCTCGATCCCATTACATTTTGGTTGAGACGCCGACACCTTGCCTCTAGATTACCGTCCCCTCTCTCAAATTGATATAACACTTCACCCTTACCTCACAAAATCCGTTCATCCATCTTTGTAAGCATCTAGAATCTATAACCTTCCGATAATTGTTTTTCTATACAATGGTTTGCTGCATCGTACCAGAGAAAGAATTAATCCTGTTTTGATAGCTAGACTGACAGATAGACTGACAGATTGATAGATAGATAGATAAATACTTAGATAGATGAATAGATATATATATATATATATATATATATATATATATATATATATATATATATATATATATATATAGATATATATATATATATAAATAGATAAATGGATAGATGGATAAATGGATAGATAGATAGATAGATAGATAGATAGATAGATAGATAGATAGATAGATAGATAGATAGATAGATAGATAGATAGATAGATAGATAGATATATAGATAGATAGATAGATAGATAGGTAAATAGATAGATAGATATATATATATATATATATATATATATATATATATATATATATATAGATAAAGATAAATTAGAGAGAGAGAAAAAGAGAAAGAGAGAGAGAGAGAGAGACAGACAGACAGACAGACAGACAGACAGACAGACAGACAGAGAGACAGAGAGACAGAGAACGAGAGAGAACAGAGAGACAGAGACACAGAGAATAGAGAGAGAGAGAGAGAGAGAGAGAGAGAGAGAGAGAGAGAGAGAGAGAGAGAGAGAGAGAGAGAGAGAGAGAGAGAGAGAGTGAGAGAGAGAGAGAGAGAGAGAGACAGGCAGACAGACACAGAGAGAGTGGGGGAGACAGACAAACAGAGAGAGAGAGAGAGGGAGAGAGAGAGAGGGGGCGAGAGAGAGAGAGAGAGAGAGAGAGAGAGAGAGAGAGAGAGAGAGAGAGAGAGAGAGAGAGAGAGAGAGAGAGAGAGAGAGAGAGAGAGAGAGAGAAGACAGACACACAGAGACAGACAAACAGACAGACAAATAGACAGACAGAGACAGAGAGAGAGCTGAAAGACAGACAAATGAAACATAACACATTGATGTTTTAGAAATTCTACTATATTTTCTTCTTATTTTTATTATTTCCTATGCCCTCCCATGTCCAACACGAATACCAGCATTTAATCAAATCAACTACTTGTGTCGATCGTTCTACATCTAGTCTACTTCATCGACAGTGTAGAACAAAGCTGACAGAATCTTTTTTCATGTAAACAGTCAGATGTCATTGCGTACATAATCCATCAGTGCGAGCAAATAATTACAGGTGTGTAAACATCACAGGCACCGCTTCCTGATCAGTTGCGTGTGGAATCATTCTGTTCGTCTTAGTACTCACTCCACGGCTTCCATCTGTTCAATGTTGATCTAGAACAATACTACGAAAAAATCCGTTGCGATTCTAGTTTATTTTGGATAAATGTTGAGTATTCCAGTATGAATCTTGAATTGGATTACATTAAGTATAAAAGATAAAGAACCCACGATACTCCTAGTAAAAAGGTCGTCAACATCGATACCAGCGTAAATGAAGCCCTTGTTTACCGTAGGCTGGTGTTTGTTTTTTTTCTTCTTTTTTAGAATTTAGCGGCATTGCCAGGAAAAGATTATTTGTTTAAGTCCTCAAACAAAAGCTGTCATGACCAGAAAGAAAGGAAGAGGGATAAACAAATATACAAATTAACTGAGTTCTGAACTAAAAGCAACCCTTATCTCTCACTTTGTATTGCTACGAATTGTTAGGTCAAATTTTGACAATTCCCAGACACTTGAACCGACCAATAACTGTTAACGTGTGTAGCCTTCTTGTTTTTGTTGTCTCATTCAAACATTGTTGTATATATTATATATTATGTAGTCCCACACAGCTAAATCAAGATAAGACCAAACCAACCAGTTAATTTAGTTTTGTTCCTTTTAAAAATATAAATGTGCTTTTGCTATCATGAAACTCCTTACACACAAACAAGAAAGAAAAATAGTTCTAGCTGTAGATCAGGTTCGATATACTTGGGCAGATCACAACATTATGTGCACGTTAAAGGTCCTTCGACTGTTTAGAGGACAGTCCGGGCAAAATTAAAAACCCTACCTAAAACCCCGAGGTCACCTCAGTGGGTTGTGGAAGTGGGTAAATCAAATCAAATTAAAATCAGTACTATTCCTAACAATCTAACGAGAATGTCAGTCCTTGGTGCAATCTTTCTCCTTTTTTCTCTCTGCTAACGCGGTTTCCGGTATAGATATTTATACCTTAGATCTAGATCTAGCTGAGGGCAGGAAACTTTCGAAATTATATGAGTTATCACCACCATGGAAATACAAACTAGTCTACAAGCTAAAATAGATACATTTAGTTTCTCTAGCTTTTTGATTTTGTATTATTTATGAAGTTTAGATTCTAACAAATATACTTGTAGATCCAGATCTAGGTCTAGAATTAAATAACGTAATGAAGTGTTTTCTAGATCTGTTTGAATTTAGATCTAGATCTGGTTTTGTTAGACCAATCTAGATTTAGATCTAGGTCGAGAATGTTATGTGGATGTTAATCTAGATCTATATAGACCAACAGACAGATATCGAGATGTAAGTCTAAGGGCCCGGGCAGTGGACATGTAAGCGGGGAGTCGACGATCCCACCCTCCACGAGTCTCCTGCTGCCTTACAGGCCGGTCTGGTGACCAAAGGCTAAGGGAGTTCGAGCCTAGCCCTGACAGAAAATAACAACGGACGATAGGTGGCCTCAGGGTGACAGCCCCACCATTTACCTAGGGTACAGTGGGCTAATCCTATGCTTATCCAAAACCAAACTAATTCAGAGAAATAAATACAATATACCCGGCTTGACCTTTCAACGACAAACATGGAATGCTAGGGCAATAAATGGAAAAGAGTTAAAATTAGTTGAAGGAATGGAAAAATTCAAAGTAGACATTTTGGCTATTACAGAAACAAAGAAAAAGGACAAGGAATAGAAAATGTAGGACCAAATCGTACGTTAATCTTCTCAGGAGTATATGTCAAAGATAGAACCGTCAGGAGGAGTAATAGATAAAGAAGGAGGGATAACAATTTCTCCAAATGGAGAGAAACTAATAGATGTTTGCCTAAAGAATAACATGAAAAAAGCCAACACCTTTTTTCCACATAAAAGTATCCACAAATATACAAGACTAAATGAAGACAGATGTGAAAAGTCAATGATATACTACATAATAGTTAGCAGCTCCCTTTTTTACAGTACATTGTATGCAATAGTAAACAGAGGAGCAGAAATATTTAGTGATCATCACCTAGTGATTTCCGAAATGAGATTACTGACTGAAGAAAACAAAACAGAAAAGGAAAGAGAAGAAAGCTACTAAACTCAAAATAGAGGAACTAAATAGACCAATAGTAAAACAGATATACCAATTCAGGATGAAAAGATTTATCAGTGAAAATGTATCAAGAAACACTCCTCAGTTGTACTGAAGAGGTCTGTGGTAGGAAACAAATTAAAGGAGATAGGAAAAGAACAGCATGGTGGAATGAGAAATTAAAATCAAAGAAAAGAAGGATGCCTGGAAGAAATGCATGCAAACAAATAGACCAGAGGATAGGATATATGACGTGAGTAAAAGAACTATCGTCAAAGAGGAAGTCAGGAAGGCAAAACAGGAACAATGGGAAGAGTTTGGACAAAGACTTCAAGAAAACTATCAAGTAAATTAAAAGCTGTTCTGGGGTGGGGGGCAATGAAGAGCATGAGAAATACCAAAGCATGCCCAATACGACAAATTAAGAATGCCAAAGGAGAAGTAATGAAAGAAGAAAGCAAAATCATGGAAACGTGGAGAACGTACTTTTTACAATTACATAATCCCTCCAGAACATATGAAACAAGGATTAAAGATCAATTAGTAAGAGTAACAAGTAATCCAGAGAAGACAGCTGGAAATGTAGATATCTCAATGGAAGAAATCCAAACAGCTATAAGAAAAGAGAAATTACGAAAATCCCCAGAGAAGATCAAATTTATCCAGAAAATATTAAAAACCAAGGGACAGAGGCAGACAAACTACTGCATGCAATATGTCAACAAGCATTGTAAGTCCAAACACGTGTCAGACGACTGGAAAAAGTGAGCGGTAGTACCAATACATAAGAAAGGATCAAATATGGAATGCTCAAACTATAGAGGATATCACTACCTAGCGTACCAGGAAAAGTGTATGCTAGGATACTGGAAAATGAGACTAACGAAAAAGAATAGAGGATCAGATTGAAGAACATCCGAGTGGATTTAGACCAGGAAGAAGTGTACAAGACAACATATTTACAATTAAACAAATAATAGAAATATTCCTTGAGAGAAACATTGACTTGCACCTGTGTTTTATTGAACTTAGAAAAGGCATTTGACATTGTGAGGAGGATGAACTATGGCAGTCCTTAAAAGAACACAACGTAGAGCAAATTCAATAGAAGCCATTAAAAGTTCTTACAATAAACCAACATGTGTAGTGAGAGTAGCTTGAAACATATCTGCAGAATTTGATGTAGATATAGGAGTAAGACAGGGTTGTATCCTAAGTCCTCTTTTGTTTATCACATTTATGGATTCAGTCGCAAAGGCATCCTCAAAAATGAAGAAAATGAATGTTGGTATGTGGAAGCTGAAACCAGTAAATGTATCAATGCTTTCATTTGCCGATTATTTAGTTCTGTTTAAAAATCAGAAAGTGACCTTCAGTCGAATATCAACATTATGAACAATGAACTAAATAAAAGAGGAATGAGAATAAATGCAAAGAAACCAAAACACTGCTAGTAACTAGGAAAGCTAAAACACAAAATCTGAAATTAGGCAGGGAGAAATTAGAACAAGTTCAAAGTTACAATTACCTAGGAGTAATGATTAACTCAGAGGTAAAACAGAAGAAATCAGCAAGAGAATCAAAAAGGCAAGTGCAATATATAACCATCTAGGAAAGGTATTTGTAGGTAAGCAAGAATTGCCAACAAAACCAAAATGGCAGTATACAATACAGTTTATTGTTTTACTCTCCTCTATGGCAGCGAAACATGAACCTTAGACAGTATAGAATATAGTAGAGTAGAGGCAGCTGAAATAAAATATCCCAGAAGAGTAGTAGGAAAACTAAAAGAGACAAAATCAAAAACACAACAATAAGAGATCAAACCAAAGCAGATGGCATAAAAACTAAGATAGAAGCAAATCAATTGAGATGGTTTGTGCATGTAAACAGAATAAATGACAATAGAATAGCGAAATCAGTATACAGTGCTAAAGCACAAGGTAAAAGACCAAAAGGCAGACCCTAGAGAAAGTGGAAGAAGATATAAAAGAGACATTGAAGCAGAGAAATTTAACTTTTTTTGGAAGGAAACAGAAATTGTCAGGATAGGACATCCTGGAGAAAGATCATTTCGAGGATCTGAACACATACACACCGAAAGGTAGAATGGGAACTGATGTTAAGAAGAAAGAAAGAAACTGAAAGTATTGAAAATTCAAGAAATTGAGAAGGGTTATTTGATGAGTTTGTTAAAAACAATAACATCCGTTTTAGTTAATGTGCGGTTTAGGGCGCACCAGCTGTTATCATTAGTATGATGAGTGGCAGTGGTGTGATTTGTTATCTTTTCTTTAGGCCTTTTGCATGAAAAGAGGCAAAGAGAAATAATGTGTCATGTTTGTTATGAAAATAACCGGCAATTATTGTAGTTTCAGATCAAATAGAAATTGGCTAATCCATCACTGTCATCCAAGTGAGAATGAGAACCTTACGATCGTAATATTTCTTTGGACAGGACTGTGTATTTGAATGTGCATGGACCCATGTCATTGAAGTAGGACTTTATATGTCCACTGACCGGGATGCAGCTTTCAACTTCAACCTTGCATGGACTATTTTACTAGTGAAAAGATTTGTATGTTTATAATCATACATACATAATTACATACAAACATGCATACATACATACACATACATACATACATACATACACATATATACATACATACATACACATATATACATACATACATACATATATTACATACATACATACATACATACACTTATACATATATGCATACATACATACATTTATACATACACATACATACACATACATACATACATACATACACATACATACACATACATATATACATGCAACATGCATACATGCATACATACACATACACACATACATACATACATACATACATACATACATACATACATACATACATACATACATACATACATACATACATACATACATACATACACGCACACACATACATACATACATACAATCTGCTCCTGATTGTACCGTTAACATGATTTTTCTATAAAGTTTGTACTGGTTGACCTATGATGTGAAGTGCATGCGTTAAATGCCGCCCCTTGTGTGTCGTGCTGGCATGATGACAACTATTAAAATTACAATGAGCTGATAATATCAATGGTGATAATGGAAAAGAAAGAAACAATAAAACAATCAGGTCTATAATGTGGTGATGGAGTACGAACTAGCATGGAACAGGGTGTATAATGATAATATACTTTGCCAGCCTGTCTCTCTGTCTCTTTTTCTTTATCCATCTGGCTGTTTGTGTTTATCTGTGTTTCTCCGTTATGTCTGTCTGTCTATCTGTCTGTCTGTATGTTCTCTCTCTCTCTCTCTCTCTTCTCTCGCTCTCTCTCCTCTCTCTCCTCTCGTACTCTTCTCGTCATCGGATCTCGTTCTCGTCATCTTCTCTTCATCTCTCAGTTCTCTCTCTCTCGTGTCTCATCTCTCTCACTCTTCATCTCGACTCGACTCGTCTCTCTCTCTCTCTCTCTCTCTCTCTCTCGTCAGCTCTCCTCTCTCTCTCTCTCTCTCTCTTCCTCTCTCACTTCTCTCTCTCTCTCTCTCTCCTCCTCTCTCCTGCTCTCTTCTCGTCTTCTTCTCTATCTTACTCTCTCATCTCTGCTCACGTCTCTCTTCTCTGTCTCTCTCTTCGTCTCTCTCTGTCTCTATCCTCTCTCTCTCTCTCGTCTCTCGTCCCCTCCCCCTCTCTCGCTCTCTCTCACTCTCTGTCTCTCACTCTCTCTCATCTCTCTCCTCTCCTCCTCTCTCTCATCTCTCTCGTCTCTCATCTCTCTCTCTTCTCTCTCTCTCTCTCTCTCTCTCTCTCACTCTCTCTTCGTCTCTCTCATCTCCTCGCTATCTCTCTCTCTCTCTCTTCTCTCTCCTCCTCTCTCCCGTCTCTCGCTCTCTTCGTCTCTCGCTCTCTCTCTCTCTCTCTCTCGCTCTCGCTCTCGCTCCTCTCTCTCTCTCATCTCTCTCTCTCTCTCTCTCTCTCTCTTCATCCATCTCCTCTCACTCTCTCTCTACCTCTCTCTCTCTCATCCTCTCTCCTCTTCTCCTCTCCTCTTCTCTCTCCTCTCGCTCTCTCTCTCCCCCTCCTCTCTCTCTCGTCCTCCTCTTCTCTCTCCTCTCACCTCTCTCTCTCCTCTCTCTCTCTCTCTTCTCTCTCCTCCCTCCTCTCTCTCTCTCTCTCTCCATCTCTCTCCTCCTCTCTCCTCTCTCTCATCTCTATATATATACTATATATATATATACTATATATTTATATATAGTATATATATATATATATATCTATATGTCTCCTTCTCTATCTATATATCTATTTATTATTATATTCTTTTAATTTTGTTATCTACATATCATGTAAGCATCTATGTATATATATATATATATATATATATATATATATATATATATATATATATATATATATATATATATATATATATATATATATATGTATATATGTTCTCTCTATCTATATATCTATTTATTATTATATTTTTTAATTTTGTTATCTACATATCATGTAAGCACTTTATGCATATATATATATATATATATATATATATATATATATATATATATATATATATGCTATCTATATATCTATTTATTATTATATTCTTTTTTAATTTTATATATATATATATATATATGTCTCCTTCTCTATCTATATATCTATCTTTTATTATATCTTTAATTTTGTTATCTACATTATATTCTTTTAATTGTGTAAGCATCGTATGATCATGTGTCTGTCAAGCGTAGTCCTTTGGGCCACCCATGTTCACACACTCACTCTTGACGAACTCATAACGTTTTCGTTCTTGTAACAATGATTGCCTTCTCACTATCTTATTGTTTCTGTAACTGTAAATTTTTCAACCGATTCACCCATCTCTGCATAAACGCGGCTGGTTGGCTGGCACATCGTTTCAGGCTCTATTTCTTTTCCTTAACCCCCACCCCCCCCCACCCCGGTATGTCTCGTTTCATAGACAACTTTACCATCTATTGTTAAAAAAGACTCAAAGGATGGCTCGAAGGCACTGCGGAGGTAGCCTGTTTCATCGACACTCACCGACATATATTGTGCTCGATACTAGTACTCGATGCGTTCTTGGTGATCAAATGAGGGAAGGGAGTGCAATTAATATTATTTACATAGGCCTAATACGTACAATTTTTTTAAGGTACATGTAATATTGTTTTTTATCGATTGCCAACTTTCTTTGATTGATGCCATTCTTGACGGCTCCTCAAGCTTGAGCTAAAACTTTCAAGCTTTTTTATTTCAACCAAATTTCAAACTTCAAGCTTAAGTTAAAAATTAAATCAGCAAAACTCTGTTTGAGGATGTGACCATATCTGTTTAACAACATTCTGATCTAATCATTTTGTATTAAGTATAAGCTGATATAATAGAATACACAGTTGACCCTTAATAGCTTTAAAAGAAAACCTCCTCCCCTCCCCCCCCTGGCTCTATGTACTTCTAAAGTCATCCATTGTAACTGATTCATGTTGATTTGTATATTTTCCTGTGTGTACGTATAATTATAAGTAAAAAACGGGCACTTTCTCATTTTCTTTTTATAATATAGGAATTCGGTGGCGTGGGTCACACACACAGCCACCATAGTCTAAGACCTAAGGGCTGGTTTTTACTAAATTACTTGTAGCACTTCGTTTACACGTTTATGATGACAGTTGTGAAGGTTTCAACTAAGGAAGGCCAAAAAGCCATTTGCGTTTCTGCATAGTTCTCTCATGGTGTTCTCTTCCATTGCAATTTATTGTCTAATCGTAGGTCCTAGGAATTTTCATTGTCTGTAATTTTAAGTTTTTGGCTAGATATGTAATAGTCTGAGTTTATTTTTTTGTTTCTTTTTTTTAGTACAACCTGGCATCTAATCTAGACCTGACATCTAATCTAGACCTGACATCTAATCTAGACCTGACATCTAATCTAGACCTGGCATCTTATCTAGACCTGGCATCTTCCACCTCCATCCTTGTAATGTATTCTGGTAATTTCGTAATACTTTTGCAATCCTCTATTTAATATCTAGTTCTATGCGATATACTACCATTATCATCAGAGGGGGGGGGGTCTAAGTTTGGTACCTGATGAGGGAATTTGGTCAATATCGTAATTTAAATAAATCACAAGGACTATCAGTGTCTATCTATCGATCGATTTATGTCAACAGATATGAAGTTACTTCCTTTAAATTCCTAGATCTTGTTTTTTAAGTCCCGTGCAACTCTTTCAAATAGAAGGCAAGAAAAGTTATACACAATGCATGCGTGCGTAGAATTCGTTTTAGGATATTTTGATGCACGCAACACATGCCTCGACTTGACTTATTTGAAGAAGGGTGGTTGCCAGTGACACATGTCCGTACAAGACGACAATGCGGCAACATTGACCAATAGCATGGAGAACAATTTCGGAACCTGTATCGATGACACGGTACAAATAATAATCTAACTTTTTAAGAACGCTCTTTGTTTCCGTTGTGGCAGCATTCGAATGGTAACTTCGTGTGAGCCAATAATGTTTCATTCCGTTGGTTCCTATACGGCATTACTAATTGACGAAGGATTTTCATCTCAGCTGTGCCAAATTAGATCATAATATTGTCCACAACAATTTAGCGTAAAGAGATGACAAAAAAGAGAGACAGTTATGAAAATTTTGAAAAATCCCTGAAAAAGGGAAAAATTTGTATCATGAACAATGCTATTTTGCTTAAAAGAATCAAAGAGCAGTTACTGATCTCAGATGCATGCAAGGCATTTTGATATAATATAAATATTTAAAATTATTTTTGAAACAGGCTTATGCCCAAACGTGGGAGAAACGGGGCGCAGGATGAGGGGGGAGGAGGGGGCTAAAATGTAAATCTTTGCAAGGACATTTCTCAAATATGAATCATGATGTTAACCACTCGCTTCCGAAACGAGTTTTTAAAATTTAAGAATTGTACGACTTTTTTTGTTTTAAGCAGGCATCACTTTCTAGGTACCATCCTTGCTTTTGACAACTTTTCAAGAACCGTTTTATATGCTAAATACGAGTGCTACATGTCCCTCTAGACCAACAGAAAAAAAAATAGCAATTTCAAGCATATATTTCTAGGTCGTCCCGAAATTTGAACCCTGACCCTCTAGCCGTTCACACCAATATCGAAACTCAATAAATCATAATGTGGCGTATATTTAGGTATGTTACCCTCTCCTCCCATTTCTTGTGGCGTCGGTGGCCGAGTGGTTAGGTCATCGGGCTGAGGATGATGAGGTCCTGGGTTCGAATCCTAGCAAAGCTAGGTCCGACGTCGTGCTCCATGGTATTGACACTTAACCCAGGTGCAAATGGGTATCAGCTCTAGCTTGGGAGTAAAACCCCTGCGTTTAGACTAGCGGTCCTGTTCGGGAGGTCATTATCATCACCTGTTCCGCTTCACGTTATAGAAACCGGGATAAGCTCCGGCTCTATGGACCGTAACAGGCCTTGACTTTTACATCTCTTATTAAACAAAGATAGAATCTCCAATCTTTTGCCAACTACAAACACGTACGCACTGAATGACTTGGACCAAATACATGTCAGAAAGGGACGCGTCACAGCCAGGCCACGTTACTGCTGGAGCACATGCGGCAGAAAAATCGCACCATCTGTTAAATTATCGGCACCACTACGTCGTCGTGACCCCTACACACGGCACAGCAGCTCTCATGAAGGAAGACAAAAAAAAACCCAACAACAACAACAACCACAGGCCAAGTGGATAATCTAGAAAGTGATTACGGTGCTGAAGATAACGGCATTGCCCCTCGCATGCGAGAAAAGTAAAGTCATCTAGCTCTAGAACGTCATGCGAGAAGTCTGAGAAAGTAAAGTCATCTAGCTCTAGAACGAGAAGTCTGAGAAGTAAAGTCATCTAGCTCTAGAACGCCATCGAGTCTGAAAAGTAAAGTCATCTAACTCCTAGAACGCCATTCGAGAAGTCTGAGAAAGTAAAGTCATCTAGCTCTAGAACGCCATGCGAGAAGTCTGAGAAAGTAAAGTCATCTAGCTCTAGAACGCCATTCGAGAAGTCTGAGAAAGTAAAGTCATCTTACTCTTGAACGACACTCAAGAAGTCTGAGAACGTAAAGTCATCTAGCTCTAGAACGCCATGCGAGAAGTCTGAGAAAGTAAAGTCATCTAGCTCTAGAACGCCATGCAAGAAGTCTGAGAAAGTAAAGTCATCTAGCTCTAGAAGGCTATGCGAGAAGTCTGAGAAAGTAAAGTCATCTAACTCTAGAAGGCCATGAAAAATCTGAGAAAGTAAAGTCATCTAGCTCAAGAACGTCTTCTCGGGAAGTAAATTGTTTTCAATGAAATGGCGGACAGCCATTGGTGTATTTTAAACCCGAAGCTTGATCCCACGGCTGAATTTCCCTTTGAAATCAGATCAACGTCGAACGCTTTGCAGTCGTGGTAACTGGTGAAGAAACCATAAAACAATGATTCGCAACGTAAACACGCACTATATGGTGCAGCGTTGACACTATTATACTATGTGTTTGCATGTGAGTATGTATGTAGATATGTATGTAGGTATGTATGTATGTATGTATGCAGTCTCTCTCTCTTCTCTCTCTCTCTCTCTCTCTCTCTCTCTCTCTCTCTCTCTCTCTCTCTCTTCCTCCTACTCTCTCTTCATCCTCTCTCTCGTCTCTCTCGTCATTCTCTCTCTCTCTCTCTCTCTCTCTCTCTCATCTCATCATCTCCTCTCTCTTCTCTCCTTCTCTCATGCTCTCTCCTCTCTCGTCTCTCTCTCTTCTCTCTACTCTCTCTCTCGTGCTCTCTCTCTCTCTCTCTCTCTCCTCATCTCTCTCTCACTCTCTCTCGTCTCTCTCTCTCCTCTCTCTCTTCACTCGCTCCGTCCCTCCTCTCTTGCCCTCCTCCCTCCTCTCCCTCCCGCCGGGCCCCCCCTCTCTCTCTCTCTCTCTCTCTCTCTCTCCTCTCTCATCTCTCTCTCTCTCTCTCTCTCTCTCTCTCTCTCTCTGCTCCTTCCCTCTCTCTCCATCGCTCCCTCCCTCCTCTCCCTCCCTCCGCCCCCCTCTCTCTCTATTGTCTTTCTCTCTCTCATCCTCTCTCTCTACTTCTATTTCTTTTCTATCTATCTATCTATCTATCTCTATCTCTCTTCGCTCTCTCTCGTCTCTCATCTCTCTCTCTCTCTCGTCTCATCTCTCTCTCTCTCTCTCTCTCTCATCTCTCTTCGTCTCTCTGCGTCTCCTTCTCAGCGTCTCTCTCTCTCCCTCTCTTCTCTCTCCCTCCTCATCTCTCCCTCTCTCGTTCCATGGCTCTTCTTTCTCTCTCTCTCTCTCCGTCTCTCTGTCTTCCTCTCTCCTCTCTCTCTCTCTCTCTCCTTCTCTCTCTCTCCTCATCTCTCTCTCCTCTCTCTCCCGTGTCTCTCGTCTCCCTGCTCCACTCTCCTCTCCCTCCTCCCTTCTCTCCTCTCCTCTCTCTCGTCCTTCCTCTCCCTCTCTCTCCCTCTCTCTGTCTCCTCTCTCCTCTCTCTCTCTCCTCTCTTCTCTCTCATCCTCTTCTCTCTCTCTCTCTCTCTCCTCTCTCTCGTCCGTCTCTCTCTCCTCTCCTCTCTCTCTCTCTCGTCTCGTCTCTCTCTCTCTCTGTC
>JAXRKP010002290.1:40000-59271 GCA_037039925.1 Doris montereyensis | reverse complement strand
CCGGTCAGCGTACCAAGCCCTTGGGGGGGGACTAACGGCTGGCGAGTTTGGGACCAAAAGGTTGATTTTCTGTTCTTTTGCATATTCGGGGTAGAACGATCATTTCATATACAGAAAAAAATGTCAGCATGAGGTATACTTTTTGGACAAAATATTTTGTAGGCGAGGATATGTAAAAAGAATCAACATTTTGACGTAAATTACCCAACACTGACTGAGAAGATGGCAGTAAAAACCTGTATATTGACGGTTAATCGACAAATGTGCACCACCGAGTTGACCTCGTATCTGCCGACACCGATCCACGCTTCAACTTCATCGATGTGTGATATAAGAGGCGTTGCGCGTCAGTGTGTATGTAAACACGCACAAGCATAGGGTATGGAGGGAAAAAGAAAAAATGGTCATTTTGATGTTTGTTTGCACAAACAGTGCACATCTAAACCTAGATATATTATCATCTTTACATTAGTAACAATGCCAGAGATTGTCGAAAGAGTAAGGCGGCAGCTACAACAAGGAAACACATCTGAAGCGTTCTTTTTGTGTTATTTTCTTTGATTTGTTTTACTTGCATTTTGCTCAAAATGTGTTTTTTTAACATTAAAATTCTATTTCCTCTGCCATTTACCGAACGATTTGTATTATATTTGGCACACAGGTTCCTCTTGTTATTGTTAATAGAATGACGTCGGGTTTTTTTTTATATATTGTAAACTTTATCAGATTTTATTTACTTCTTTTAATACGAATGCCGTTTTTGTACTTTCATGATATATAGTATTTTCAAAAATTCATTAAAAAAAATATCCAAATAAAAACCGACCTCTTTAGATATTCAATGGAAAAGACGATCTGCAAAGGTTTTGAGTGAATTTAGTCATAACTAAGGAGGAGATAGATTTTGAAAATTGAGTCAAATCCAAGATAGCGGCCGTTTCTATGGCAAACCAAGGACGCTACAAACTTTTCAATGATATAAGATGACTGTATTTTGACAGTTACTCATGTACATACTAAAAGCAAAAACTCAAACTTAAAAGCAAGTACGCAACTGACCACAGCTTACTGATCACAGCAACTGACCACAGCAAGAGTAAGACGGATCTGAGTAGTCAGTGCCGGGTGTCTTTCTCTACTGCCAGACTAAAACCCTAGTCGAGCCCCATGGAGAGTGGGGTAAGAGTTTTCAATGCTTAAAACTCAAATCAATCGCTGGAAGCTAAATCTACGTAATATTAATGTGCCCCGTCACTTTGGGGACATTACCGGCACCGTAGACAAGCTCATTACGTCACTTTGGGGGAAAGGGTTTCATTACCGGCACCGTAGACAAGCTCTCGTCACTTTGGGGAAAGGGTTTGATTACCGGCACCGTAGACAAGCTCTCGTCACTTTGGGGGAAAAGGGTTTCATTACCGGCACCGTAGACAAGCTCTCGTCACTTTGGGGGAAAGGGTTTGATTACCGGCACCGTAGACAAGCTCTCGTCACCACCGAGTTGGTTTTGACATCTTCAAATGTATACATGTCTTATATCAGAGCTAGATGAAATTATACACAAACTGAAACCAATACTTAAAAAGTAGTATACTTTATTCAATTCAGTAAATTCTGAAAAATTGTATTTTCCTTCGCCTCGGATACAATCATAATATTCCTTGATAGATACAATGTATTGAGCTTTTATTTGCAAAACAATTTTGGTCAGGCCGATTCAAAGCAATGCGACTCAGTCTTAGCTACGTAGAAATATTTACTGGACAGTTTCAATATGTCCTATTCAAATCAGTCTAGACTACAAACATACTAGAATGTACTTACAAGACACATCAATATGGCCAATGCAAAGCAATGTGATTCAATCTACACAACAAACACCTACTTAGAAATACTTACTAAACACATCCAATATGGCCAATGCAAAGCAATGTGATTCAATCTACACAACAAACACATACTTAGAAATACTTACTAGACAATCCAATATGGCCAATGCAAAGCAATGTGATTCAATCTACACAACAAACAACCTACTTAGAAATACTTACTAGACAATTCAATATGGCCAATTCAAAGCAATGTGATTCAATCTACAGTAAAAACACATACTTAGAAATACTTACTAAACACATTTCGATATGGCTAATTCAAAGCAATGTGATTCAATCTACACTACAAACACCTACTTAGAAATGCTTACTAGACAATTTCGATATGGCCAATTGAAAGGAATGTGATTCAATCTACACTACAAAACCTACTTAGAAACACTTACTAAACACATTCGATATGAGCCAATTCAAAGCAATGTGACTCAATCTAAAGTACAAACACCCTACTTAGAAACACTTACTAACACATTCGATATGGCCAATTCATAGCAATGAGTCTCAGTCTACAGTAAAGAAACCTACTTAGAAACACTTACTAAACACATTCGATATGGCCAATTCACAGCAATGAGTCTCAGTCTACAGTAAAGAAACCTACTTAGAAACACTTACTAAACAATTTCGATATGGCCAATTCACAGCAATGAGTCTCAGTCTACAGTAAAGAAACCTACTTAGAAACACTTACTAGACAATTTCGATATGGCCAATTCACAGCAATGAGTCTCAGTCTACAGTAAAGAAACCTACTTCGAAACACTTACTAAACAATTTCGATATGGCCAATTCACAGCAATGCGTCTCAGTCTACAGTAAAGAAACCTACTTAGAAACACTTACTAGACAATTTCGATATGGCCAATTCACAGCAATGAGTCTCAGTCTACAGCAAAGAAAACTACTTCAAACACTTACTAGACAATTTCGATATGGCCAATTCACAGCAATGAGTCTCAGTCTACAGTAAAGAAACCTACTTAGAAACACTTACTAGACAATTTCGATATGGCCAATTCACAGCAATGAGTCTCAGTCTACAGTAAAGAAATCTACTTCGAAACACTTACTAGACAATTTCGATATGGCCAATTCACAGCAATGAGTCTCAGTCTACAGCAAAGAAACCTACTTCGAAACACTTACTAGACAATTTCGATATGGCCAATTCACAGCAATGAGTCTCAGTCTACAGTAAAGAAACCTACTTCGAAACACTTACTAGACAATTTCGATATGGCCAATTCACAGCAATGAGTCTCAGTCTACAGTAAAGAAACCTACTTCGAAACACTTACTAGACAATTTCGATATGGCCAATTCACAGCAATGCGTCCCAGTCTACAGCAAAGAAACCTACTTCGAAACACTTACTAGACAATTTCGATATGGCCAATTCAAACCAATGAGTCTCAGTCTACAACAAAGAAACCTACTTAGACGTTCTTACTAGACAATTTCGATATAGCCTTTCAAAGCAATATGACAGTGTAGACTTCAAAGAAACCTACTTAGACGTTCTTACTAGACAATTTCGATATGACCTTTCAAAGCAATAAGACAGTGTAAACTAGAGAAAATGTAGTTAGACGTTCTTATCACTGAATTTCGATACGACCTTTCAACTCAATAAGACAGTGTAAACTAGAAAAAATGTAGTTAGACGTTCTTATCACTGAATTTCGATACGACCTGTCAAAGCAATAAGACAGTGTAAACTAGAGAAAATGTAGTTAGACATTCTTATCACTGAATTTCGATATAGCCAATTCAAAGCAATGTGACTCAGTTTAGACTACAGAAACCTTCTTAGGCGTTCTTATAGTCAATTTTGATATAACGAATTCAAAGCAATGTGACTCAGTTTAGACTACAGAAACCTTCTTAGGCGTTCTTGCTAGTCAATTTTGATATAGCCAATTCAAAGCAATGTGACTCAGTTTAGACTACAGAAACCTACTTAGGCGTTCTTGCTAGTCAATTTTGATATAACCAATTCAAAGCAATATGACTCAGTTTAGACTACAGAAACCTACTTAGGCGTTCTTGCTAGTCAATTTTGATATAGCCAATTCAAATTAATGAGATTCAGTCTATATTACAGAAACCTACTTAGAAGTACGTACTGGATAATTTCGATATGCACATCACAGCAATGCAACTCAGTCTAGACTACAAAAACCTTCTTAAAAGTACTCACTAGTCAATTTCAATATGGCCAATTTAAAGCAATGAGCCTCTGTCTAGACTACTTAGACCAACTGGACAATTTCGATATGGCCGATTTAAAGCAATCAGCCTCTGTCTAGACTACTTAGACCAACTGGACAATTTCGATGTGGCCGATTTAAAGCAATCAGCCTCTGTCTAGACTACTTAGACCAACTAAACAATTTCGATATGGCCAATTTAAAACAATGAGACTCTGTCTAGACTACTTAGACGTACTAGACAATTTCGATATGGTCAATTTAAAGCAATCAGCCTCTGTCTAGACTACTTAGACCAACTGACAATTTCGATTTGGCCAATTTAAAACAATGAGACTCTGTCTAGACTACTTAGACGTACTAGACAATTTCGATGTGGCCAATTTAAAACAATGAGACTCTGTCTAGACTACTTAGACGTACTAGACAATTTCGATATGGCCAATTTAAAACAACGAGACTCTGTCTAGACTACTTAGACGTACTAGACAATTTCGATATGGCCAATTTAAAACAATGAGACTCTGTCTAGACTACTTAGACGTACTAGACAATTTCGATATGGCCAATTTAAAGCAATCAGCCTCTGTCTAGACTACTTAGACCAACTGGACAATTTCGATATGGCCGATTTAAAGCAATCATCCTCTGTCTAGACTACATAGACCAACTGGACAATTTCGATGTGGTCGATTTAAAGCAATCAGCCTCTGTCTAGACTACTTAGACCAACTGGACAATTTCGATGTGGCCAATTTAAAGCAAAGCAACTCAGTCTAGACTACAGAAACTACTTAGAAGTACTTACAAGACAATTTCGATATGGCCAATTCAAAGCAATAGAACTCAGTCTAGATTACAGAAACCTACCTAGACGTTTTTACTAGTCCATTTCGTATTGCCAATTCAAAGCAAAGCAACTCAGTCTAGACTACAGAAACCTAGGTAGAAATACTTACTGGACAGTTTCAATGTTGCTTGTTCGAAGCAAATGTGTCCCAATAGATGACACGAAGAGGCATCAACCTTGTTTTATACACGTATGAAATATGTCGTACCCACTATTATGAGGGTTCTCTGATTCATTCCATAAAATTATTTCGACACGCTGTATGGTTTGAAAAGTATTGTTTTCAACCTGATTGTATAGCTGCACTTATTGTCCTTGAACAAAGTCTGCAATATAAATGTTTTTATTGACTCAAGAGATTGAGCGGTTGTAAAAATACTGGTCGTTTAGAATGTTTATTTCATTGACATTCATGGTCTAATAGCTGCCATAATTATTTCGCTACACTCTAGTCGTTACAACCAGAAACAAAACACGCTTTGTTTTGATATCAACCAAACACGCAAGTCTTTTTCGTTACCTCCAACAACGGAGGTT
This sequence comes from Doris montereyensis, assembly GCA_037039925.1. NCBI lineage: Eukaryota > Metazoa > Mollusca > Gastropoda > Nudibranchia > Dorididae > Doris > Doris montereyensis. Next base: position 53,782 of record JAXRKP010002290.1, on the reverse strand, counting down.
ATTTTTTCAGTCACGTTGGTACATCTATTTGTCTGTCTGTCTATCTGTCTGTGCGTCTGTCCGTCTGTCCGTCTGTGAACTAAATAACCTAAAAAATGAAATGATGCATGTCGATAAAATTTATAGATAGGTCGACAATGAAACGCGAAAGAATCGAATTAAATTTGGAGGTGGAACAGTCTCAACCATGTTACATTAATTAAACAGTCTCAACCATGTTACATTAATTAAACAGTGTCAACCATGTTACATTACTTAAACAGTCTCAACCATGTTACATTAATTAAACAGTGTCAACCATGTTACATTAATTAAACAGTATCAACCATGTTACATTACTTAAACAGTTTTACATTACCATGTTACATTAATTAAACAGTGTCAACCATGTTACATTACTTAAACAGTGTCAACCATGTTACATTACTTAAACAGTGTCAACCATGTTACATTACTTAAACAGTGTCAACCATGTTACATTACTTAAACAGTATCAACCATGTTACATTACTTAAACAGTCTCAACCATGTTACATTACTTAAACAGTGTCAACCATTTACATTACTTAAACAGTGTCAACCATGTTACATTACTTAAACAGTATCAACCATGTTACATTACTTAAACAGTCTCAACCATGTTACATTAATTAAACAGTGTCAACCATGTTACATTACTTAAACAGTGTCAATCATGTTACATCACTTAAACAGTCTCAACCATGTTAGATTAATTAAACAGTCTCAACCATGTTACATTAATTAAACAGTGTCAACCATGTTACATTACTTAAACAGTCTCAACCATGTTACATTACTTAAACAGTCTCAACCATGTTACATCACTTAAACAGTCTCAACCATGTTACATTACTTAAACAGTCTCAACCATGTTACATTACTTAAACAGTCTCAACCATGTTACATCACTTAAACAGTCAACTTTGTTACATTACTTAAACAGTTTCAACCATGTTACATCACTAAAACGGTGTCAACTTTGTTACATTACTTAAACAGTCTCAACCATGTTACATTACTTAAACAGTTTCAACCATGTTACATTACTTAAACAGTCTCAATCATGTTACATCACTTAAACGGTGTCAACTTTGTTACATTACTTAAACAGTGTCAACCACGTTAGATCACTTAAACAGTGTCAACCATGTTACATCACTTAAGCAGTCTCAACCATGCTACATGACTAAAACAGTATCAACTATGTTACGTCCCTTGAACAGTCTCAACCATGTTACGTCACTTAAACAGTCTCAATCATGTTACATCACTTAAACGGTGTCAACTTTGTTACATTACTTAAACAGTGTCAACCACGTTAGATCACTTAAACAGTGTCAACCATGTTACATCACTTAAGCAGTCTCAACCATGCTACATGACTAAAACAGTATCAACTATGTTACGTCCCTTGAACAGTCTCAACCATGTTACGTCACTTAAACAGTCTCAACCATGTTACATCACTAAAACAGTCTCAACCATGTTACATCACGAAAACAGTCTCAACCATGTTACATCACGAAAACAGTCTCAACCATGTTACATCACTTAAACAGTCTCAACCATGTTACATCACAAAAACAGTCTCAACCATGTTACATCACGAAAACAGTCTCAACCATGTTACATCACAAAAACAGTCTCAACCATGTTACATCACAAAAACGGTCTCAACCATGTTACATCACAAAAACAGTCTCAACCATGTTACATCACAAAAACAGTCTCAACCATGTTACATCACAAAAACAGTCTCAACCATGTTACATCACGAAAACAGTCTCAACCATGTTACATCACAAAAACAGTCTCAACTGTGTTACATCAAGAAAACAGTCTCAACCATGTTACATCAAGAAAACAGTCTCAACCATGTTACATCATGAAAACAGTCTCAACCATGTTACATCAAGAAAACAGTCTCAACCATGTTACATCAAGAAAACAGTCTCAACCATGTTACATCAAGAAAACAGTCTCAACCATGTTACATCAAGAAAACAGTCTCAACCATGTTACACCAAGAAAACAGTCTCAATCATGCTACATCACTTAAACAGTCTCAAACATGGCACATCACTTTAACAGTCTCAACCATGCTACATCACTATAACAGTCTCACCCATGTTACATCACTAAATCAGTCTCAACCATGCTACAGCCCTTAAACAGTCTCAACCATCTTACATCACTAAAACAGTCTCAACTATGTTTCATCACTAAAACAGTCTCAATCATGCTCCATCACTAAAACAGTCTCAACCATGTTACATCACTAAAACAGTCTGAACCATGTTACATCACTAAAACAGTCTCAACCATGTTACATCACTAAAACAGTCTCAACCATGCTACAGCACTAAAACACTCTCAACCATGCTACAGCACTAAAACAGTCTCAACCATGCTACATCACTAAAACAGTCTCAACCATGCTACATCACTAAAACAGTCTCAACCATGCTACATCACTAAAACAGTCTCAACCATGCTACATCACTAAAACAGTCTCAACCATGCTACAGCACTAAAACAGTCTCAACCATGCTACAGCACTAAAACAGTCTCAACCATCAAGCATGACCGATTGAAACTTATCCTGTACCATCATCCACATTGTAAAGTTAATTAGAACACTATTGTGTTAAAACAAAATGTTCCATACTACAGAATGATCTCGTCACGGTAGACGAGTTCACTGACCTACTTCTATTTGCCTACTGGCTAAACTGTAATATACGCTTTGTCCTGCTAAGCAAGATACGACCCCATGCCCACATCGGGACGGTATCGACTAGTCTGAATAAACAATATGCCCAAATGTTGAAAGAATGATATCCATGTTAGTCCCCAGCTGTCAACTTAAATTCACTTTGGGCTGCACCTGTGTTAGAAAGATCTCGTTTATACAATTTCGCTAAGTCGACTATTTCTCTCGGCATCTCAATGACATTACAAACTGATCCTCCAAGCCTCTTTCTTCTTCTTCTTGTTCTTCTTCTTCTTCTTCTTCTTCTTCTTCTTCTTCTTCTTCTTCTTCTTCTTCTTCTTCTTCTTCTTCTTCTTCTTCTTCTTCTTCTTCTTCTTCTTCCTCTTCTTCTTCTTCTTCTTCTTCTTCTTCTTCTTCTTCTTCTTCTTCTTCTTCTTCTTCTTCTTCTTCTTCTTCTTCTTCTACTTCTTCTTCATCATCATCTACTTCTTCTTTTTCTTCTTTTTTCTTCTTTTTCTTCTTCTTCTTTGGGATGTAGAAACCTCCTTTGATGGAGGAAAGGTCTATGTTGTAGAATCTTATAAATGTTTATCACACCCATTCACACAGTATGGCTTTCATAACACATACACAGTAAATACTGGGAGGAATGAGTCCATGCCACAGTCCCACTGTTCTAGGGTGAAATGAGTCCATGCCACATCCTACTGTACTAGTGTTAGATGAGTCCATGCCACATCCTACTGTACTAGTGTTAGATGAGTCCATGCCACATCCTACTGTACTAGTGTTAGATGAGTCCATGCCACATCCTACTGTACTAGGGTTAGATGAATCCATGCCACATCCTACTGTACTAGTGTTAGATGAGTCCATGTCACATCCTACTGTACTAGTGTTAGATGAGTCCATGCCACATCCTACTGTACTAGTGTTAGATGAGTCCATGCCACATCCTACTGTACTAGGGTTAGATGCATCCATGCTGTACAGTCTTACAAGTCCTAGGGTTAAATGAGTCCATGCCAAATCCTACTGTCTACTGATGTGACATAATTCCATGCCACATTCCTACTGTAAGTCCATGCCACAGTTAAATGGGTCAATGCCCCATCCTACTGTACTAGGGTTAAATGAGTCCATGCCACAATTCTACTGTACTAGGGTTAAATAAGTCCATGACACAGTTCTACTATACTAGGGTTAAATAAGTCCATGCCACAGTTCTACTGTACCAGGGTTAAATAAGTCCATGCCACATCCTACTGTACTAGGGTTAAATAAGTCCATGCCACAGTTCTACTGTACTAGGGTTAAATAAGTCCATGCCACAGTTCTACTATACTAGGGTTAAATGAGTTAATGCCCCATCCTACTGTACTAGGGTTAAATGAGTCCATGCCACAGTTCTACTGTACTAGGTTAAATAAGTCCATGCCACAGTTCTACTATACTAAGGTTAAATAAGTCCATGCCACAGTTCTACTATACTAGGGTTAAATGAGTCAAGGCCCCATCCTACTGTACTAGGGTTAAATGAGTCCATGCCACATCCTACTGTACTAGGGTTAGATGAGTCCATGCCACATCCTACTGTACTAGTGTTAGATGAGTCCATGCCACATCCTACTGTACTAGGGTTAAATGAGTCCATGCCACATCTTACTGTACTAGGGTTCAATGAGTCCATGCCACATCTTACTGTACTAGGGTTAGATGAGTCCATGCCACATCCTACTGTACTAGGGTTAAATGAGTCCATGCCACATCCTTACTCTACTAGGGTTAAATGAGTCCATGCCACAGCCTTACTCTACTAGGGTTAAATAAGCCCATGCCACATCCTACTGTACTAGGGTTAAATGAGTCCATGCCACATCCTTACTTCTACTAGAGTTAAATGAGTCCATGCCACATCCTACTGTACTTCTTGAAATGAGTCCATGCCACATCCTACTGTACTAGGGTTAAATGAGTCCATGACACATCCTACTGTACTAGGGTTAAATGAGTCCATGCCACATCCTACTGTACTAGGGTTAAATGAGTCCATACCATATCCTACTGTACTAGGGTTAAATGAGTCCATGCCACATCCTACTGTATTAGGGTTAAATGAGTCCATGTCACATCCTACTGTACTAGGGTTAAATGAGTCCATGCCACATCTTACTGTACTAGGGTTAAATGAGTCCATGCCACATCTTACTGTACTAGGGTTAAATAAATCCATGCCACATCTTACTGTACTAGGGTTAAATGAGTCCATGCCACATCTTACTGTACTAGGGTTAAATGAGTCCATGCCACATCTTACTGTACTAGGGTTAAATGAGTCCATGCCACATCTTACTGTACTAGGGTTAAATAAATCCATGCCACATCTTACTGTACTAGGGTTAAATGAGTCCATGCCACATCCTACTGTACTAGGGTTAAATCAATCCATGCCACATCCTACTGTACTAGGGTTAAATAAATCCATGCCACATCTTACTGTACTAGGGTTAAATGAGTCCATGCCACATCCTACTGTACTAGGGTTAAATCAGTCCATGCCACATCTTACTGTACTAGGGTTAAATGAGTCCATGCCACATCCTACTGTACTAGGGTTAAATGAGTCCATGCCACATCCTACTGTACTAGGGTTAAATGAGTCCATGCCACATCCTACTGTAATAGGGTTAGATGAGTCCATGCCACATCCTACTGTAATAGGGTTAGATGAGTCCATGCCACATCCTACTGTAATAGGGTTAGATGAGTCCATGCCACATCCTACTGTAATAGGGTTAAATGAGTCCATGCCACATCCTACTGTAATAGGGTTAGATGAGTCCATGCCACATCCTACTGTAATAGGGTTAGATGAGTCCATGCCACATCCTACTGTACTAGGGTTAGATGAGTCCATGCCACATCCTACTGTACTAGGGTTAAATGAGTCCATGCCACATCCTACTGTAATAGGGTTAGATGAGTCCATGCCATATCCTACTGTAATAGGGTTAGATGAGTCCATGCCACATCCTACTGTAATAGGGTTAGATGAGTCCATGCCATATCCTACTGTAATAGGGTTAGATGAGTCCATGCCATATCCTACTGTAATAGTGTTAGATGGGTCCATGCCATATCCTACTGTAATAGGGTTAAATGAGTCCATGCCATATCCTACTGTAATAGGGTTAGATGAGTCCATGCCACATCCTACTGTAATAGGGTTAGATGAGTCCATGCCACATCCTACTGTAATAGGGTTAGATGAGTCCATGCCACATCCTACTGTACTAGGGTTAAATGAGTCCATGCCACATCCTACTGTAATAGGGTTAAATGAGTCCATGCCACATCCTACTGTACTAGGGTGAAATAAGTCCATGCCACATCCTACTGTACTAGGGTTAAATAATCCATGCCACAGTCCTACTGTACTAGGGTTAAATGAATCCATGCCACAGTCCTACTGTACTAGGGTTAGATGAATCCATGCCACAGTCCTACTGTACTAGGGTTAGATGAATCCATGCCACAGTCCTACTGTACTAGGGTTAGATGAATCCATGCCACAGTCCTACTGTACTAGGGTTACAAGAATCCATGCCACAGTCCTACTGTACTAGGGTTAGATGAGTCCATGCCACAGTCCTACTGTACTAGGGTTAGATGAATCCATGCCACAGTCCTACTGTACTAGGGTTAGATGAATCCATGCCACATCCTACTGTACTGGGGTGAAATAAGTCCATGCCACATCCTACTGTACTAGGGTTAAATGAGTCCATGCCACATCCTACTGTACTAGGGTTAAATGAGTCCATGCCACATCCTACTGTACTAGGGTGAAATAAGTCCATGCCACATCCTACTGTACTAGGGTTAAATAAGTCCATGCCACATCCTACTGTACTAGGGTGAAATAAGTCCATGCCACATCCTACTGTGCTTGGGTTAAATGAGTCCATGCCACATCCTACTGTACTAGGTTTAAATGAGTCCATGCCACATCCTACTGTACTAGGGTTAAATGAGTCCATGCCACATCCTACTGTACTAGGTTTAAATGAATCCATGCCACAGTCCTACTGTACTAGGTTTAAATGAGTCCATGCCACATCCTACTGTACTAGGTTTAAATGAGTCCATGCCACAGTCCTACTGTACTAGGGTTAAATGAGTCCATGCCACATCCTACTGTACTAGGTTTAAATGAGTCCATGCCACATCCTACTGTACTAGGGTTAAATGAGTCCATGCCACATCCTACTGTACTAGGGTTAAATGAGTCCATGCCACATCCTACTGTACTAGGGTTAAATGAGTCCATGCCACATCCTACTGTACTAGGGTTAGATGAGTCCATGCCACATCCTACTGTACTAGGGTTAAATGAGTCCATTCCACATCCTACTGTACTAGGGTTAAATGAGTCCATGCCACATCCTACTGTACTAGGTTAAATGAATCCATGCCACATCCTACTGTACTATGGTTAGATGAATCCGTGCCACATCCTACTGTACTAGGGTTAAATAATCCATGCCACGTCCTACTGTACTAGGGTTAGATGAATCCATGCCACATCCTACTGTACTAGGGTTAAATGAATCCATGCCACATCCTACTGTTCTAGGGTTAAATGAGTCCATGCCACATCCTACTGTACTAGGGTTAAATAAGTCCATGCCACAGCCTTACTGTACTATATTAAAATTAGTGCAAGTGGCAATGAATGTTTGAAGATTAAATCATGTACATTTAACAACCTGATCTGGTTGTTCTGATAGTTAATGCAATCGTATGTCAAGAAATGAACAGTTGGCCATTTATAGCTTGAAAGAAAAAAGTTATTTTATTTCTGGTTCTATGTTCTTCTAAAGGTATTCATTGTATTGGTTCATGTTTGTTTTCGTATTTCTTTTAGTATATATTATTATGAATATTCCTTTGCACTTTCTCAATTTCTTGTATATAGGCCCATTGACGTGGGTTGCAATCACAGCTACTATAATCTAAGACTGGTTATTAAGACAGTTGTAAAGGTTTCTTCTAAGGCAAACTAAAATGTCATTTGCTTTTCTGCACAGTGTTCTATGTTGTACTTTCCATTGCAATTTAGTATCTGTTGTAACTGCTTGGTATTTGGCACTGTTCGCTATTTTTAATTTTTGGTCATGTATATAATACAAGTCTGACATGACAATTCTTTTGGTTTTTTTACATATTTTAGTAGCAGACCGTTGTCAGGATGGAACTCCATTCTTTACTTTCTCTCCCATTCTTGCAGTGTGTTTACATCATTTTGTAATATTTTGCAATCCTCCATGTTATTTATATTTCTCTACAACACAGTTATATACAATTTATACTAAATAGTACTCTAAAGATACCAAATATGAGGTTAAATGCAGGTAGGTATGGAAAATGTGTTGACTTGGCAATGAAAAGACATTATGTAATTATTTTTTGACCACGGATACAGAGAATTTGTTTAGACATAATTTCAGAGATAAAGCTTTGAAAAATTATAAATCAATACTAAGCAGATATATTATGAATCAGTTAGGTTTGGAACCTTGAGAAGTCTTAGATTTTGTTGGGGGGGGGGGGATATTTATAAAAAGAAAGTTGATAAAATAGATGAAAGAAGTCACATCTCAAATAAAAAGAGTAATCATTATTTCTTCTTTTTTTTTAAAGTATGAAGAAAAGAGTACACCTTGATAGCTAGTTCATAAACGTTTTAGTCACCGATTACTCTAAAGAATGTTGCTTTTTTTAATATTCCAATAAATAGCAGAGATTTTGAGTCTAAACTGTTAAGTTAAGAAAATCCAAGATGGCGGCTGTTACCATGGCAACCGATTATTTTTACTTACTTTTTTTTTCCGTCAAGTTTTCATTTCCATGTTGCATGTAGTAATTTTAGATAGAAAAAAATAGCATGACAAATCAAAGTTTCGGTAGCATTCCCCTTTAACGCCAACAGAACAGAATATATGGTTGTCTTTCATGTCTTTTCAGAGGCGATGTAGGTCTTTTGACCTTTAAATGTCCCATTTATCTCAAAATAATCATGTAGTTTTAAAAATCAATGAACATATAGTAATCAATAAGAACATTGCACATTCATTCATCATACAAATAGTTTAAATCATAGAGCTCCATATGAATGGCATTTTTAAAAGAATTTATGCTGTTTGAATAAAAAAAATTTTAACAGTCAATTATTCCATAATTGGTTGTCTTGAAAAATCTTGTCTTTCTTCTTTCTTCATTAGTTTCCATTATACCTTCTAGTGTATGGGTTGAGATACCCGAGATTATCCTTTTCCAGGCTACCCTGTCCTGACATTTTCTGTCACCTTCTATGTTTTAGTGCCAATTTTAGATCTTCTTCCAACTTTCTCCGTGGTCTTGGGTACTTTTGGGTTTCTTTCATTTCCTTGAATTTTAGCACTGCATCTGCTTTGGCTTGATCTCTTATGGTTGTGTTTCTCATTTTGACTCTTTTTGTTTCCCATACTACTCTTCTTAGATATTTCCTTTCAGCTGTTTGTACTCTACTGTATTGTAATCACTGCCGTCTAAAGACCAGGTTTCACTGCCATAGGGGAGAATAGGGCCATAAACTGTGTTGTATAATGCCATTTTCTGGTTCTTTGTTGACAATTCTTGTTTACCTATAACTGCCTTCCTTAGATGGATATGACGTATTAATCTCATTGGAGAAACCCCAGTTTCCCCCCCATCCCCGTAATATGATCATAAAATAGTAAACGCATAAATATCAACACCAGACAAGTGAAGAAACTGATTTTGATTTGATTGTATCAACATCAACAACTAAGGTGATATATGAAGAATCTTTTTATATAATTTTTATCATTTTGCTCGGATTGTCCTGTAAACAGCCAAAAAGATCTTTAACGTGCACAAAGTGTTGTGATCTGCACACGGAACCTCCCTTTTATAGTCTGTCTCTGACGGGACTTAGTGTCAATCCACCCTCCTGAATCAGAGGTGGGGGTTGTCAGAAGAACTCCAGATAATGTATCAAGCTGTCGGGGCTTGAACCCATGACATTTTGGATGAGACATTTTTTTAATTTGATTTGATTTACCCACATTCACAACTAAGGTGATCTCTGGGTTTTTTTTAAAGAATTTTTTTTTAAAGTTTGTTCGGACTGACCTGTAAATAGCCAAGGGATCTTTAACGCTCACATCGGGTTGTGATCTGCACACGTGACCTCTCTTTTTATTGTCCGTCTCCGATGGGAGTATGTGTCAATTCACTTACCTGGACCACGTTTTGCTCCAGAAAAAAAAAGATAAAATGCTTCAACCGTTAGCGGGACTTGAACCCACTACCTTTTGGTTGAGAGACGGTGTTGGTGGTCTAGCCAACAGGCTGTTTGCTTTGGGATTCAGAGATTCTGGGTTCGAATCCAGGGACATGTAATGTTATGTCCAATGTTGTGCGTCTTGGAAAAAACACGTAATACGCACTCCCCCACTAAACCAAGTGTGGCGTCGATGGCCGAGCGGCTAGGCTGTCGGACTTTGGATCATGAGGTCCCATGTTCGAATCCTTGCAAAGCTAGGTCCAACGTTGTGTTCCTTGGGAAAAACTCTACACGTACACATTCCCCACTCTATCCAGGTGCAAACAGATACAAACACTAGATTGGGAGTACGAGACATGTGGTCATCATATGTGTATCGGGTTGTAATAGTACGAGACATGTGGTCATCATATGTGTATCGGCTTGTTATAGTACGAGACATGTGGTCATCATATGTGTATCGGGTTGTTATAGTACGAGACATGTGGTCATCATATGTGTATCGGCTTGTTATAGTACGAGACATGTGGTCATCATATGTGTATCGGGTTGTTATAGTACGAGACAAGTCATCATCATATGTGTATCGGGTTGTTATAGTACGAGACATGTGGTCATCATATGTGTATCGGGTTGTTATAGTACGAGACATGTGGTCATCATATGTGTATCGGGTTGTTATAGTACGAGACATGTGGTCATCATATGTGTATCGGGTTGTTATAGTACGAGACATGTGGTCATCATATGTGTATCGGCTTGTTATAGTACGAGACAAGTCATCATATGTGTATCAGGTTGTTATAGTACGAGACATGTGGTCATCATATGTGTATCGGGTTGTTATAGTACGAGACATGTCATCATATGTGTATCGGGTTGTTATAGTACGAGACATGTGGTCATCATATGTGTATCGAGTTGTTATAGTACGAGACATGTGGTCATCATATGTGTATCGGCTTGTTATAGTACGAGACATGTGGTCATCATATGTGTATCGGGTTGTTATAGTACGAGACATGTGGTCATCATATGTGTATCGGGTTGTTATAGTACGAGACATGTGGTTATCATATGTGTATCGGCTTGTTATAGTACGAGACATGTGGTCATCATATGTGTATCGGGTTGTTATAGTACGAGACATGTTATCATATGTGTATCAGGTTGTTATAGTACGAGACATGTTATCATCATATGTGTATCAGGTTGTTATAGTACGAGACATGTGTATCAGGTTGTTATAGTACATCATATGTGTATCAGGTTGTTATAGTACGAGACATGTGTATCAGGTTGTTATAGTACATCATATGTGTATCAGGTTGTTATAGTAGTGTCATCGTGACATGTCATCATATATGTGTATCGGGTTGTTATAGTACGAGACATGTGGTCATCATATGTGTATCGGGTTGTTATAGTACGAGACATGTGGTCATCATATGTGTATCGGGTTGTTAGATGACGAAACTCTTTGTTTCTATGTGTTTTTGTTTGTGTTTGCTCTGTTGCAGACACGTCTTATCTTATATGCTTCCATTTCAATGACACTTTGTATTATCGCAGTTATTCCATTTTTGGTAAGTTGCTTCTATAGAGTTTGACTAAAAGAAAAAAGAAAGAAAAATACTCAGATTTATCTGTTCCCTTTGCAATCAACCATCCAGTCAGTCAATAATTCAATCAATCGATCAATCAAAGAACCAATCGATCAATAAATAAAGGGGTCAATCGATAGATTAATCAAATAATCCATCAATCAATTAATCGATAGACCGATCAAAGAATCCATCAATCAATTAATCGATAGACCGATCAAAGAATCCATCAATCAAAGTTTCGACGAACCAATTAATCAATACATCAAACAATACAATTTGTTTTGTAAATAAGGAAAATAAAACGTAATTGAGAATGTAGTATGTTTAATGAGAATAATATGAATTCCGCACCAAAGAACTGAGACGAATGCAAAAATGAACTAAAATGAAACTGGGGTTCAAGCAGCAATCAATGGGCGGAGGGGGGGTGGTGGAAGCAGAATTGAAGAAGGAGAGAAAGGGGAATGTGGATGGAGGTGGGTTTGTAGTGGGGAGAAGGGGGGGCGAAGGGAGAGGAGATCTTCTTTTTGGAGTCGATGGATTTCGAGGTTGAGATGGGGTTGGAGGACATATTGGATTGCGAGAGGGAAGAGTAATTGTTTAAGTAGTTTAATGGATTAATTTGTTGATTTTAACCCTGTCAACTATAGGCGGTGATCTCAGGGGTCGGGGTCTTTTTGGAGCTGGGGAGGAGGTGAGTTTGGGGGGAGGAAGGGGAGAGAATAGGTAATAAATATAATCTTATTTGTGGAATAAAGAAAAAAGATCAGAAAGGATAGGGAGAGGGGGTGGCATGATTTGTTGGGAAAGAGAAAAGTACGAATTGAAGTAACAGTGGGCGATGTAATCACATTCATTGAATAGGTGGAAGTGGTTGAAGACTTTGGAATGTCAAGTGGCCAAAACAATCTTTCTATTCTATTGGACAGAGAGAAAGGGTTTGGGACAAGTAAAATGTTTGATAGGATTGTAAATTTTGTCCGTAGCGCCTTGTGAATAGCCAAAGGATCTTTAATGCGCACATGATGTTCAAATCTACACATTGGATCTCCTTTTTATCGCCCGTCTCGATGGGATGTGACTAGATCCAATCACCTCGACCACCTGTGTGAGGGGGGGGGGGCTGGTAGCGGTGAGATTTTACGCAAAAAAAAAAGAAGATTTCAACCGTCTGCGGAGCCTTAACTCACTACCTTTGGGTTGAGAGGCCGACACCTTGCCTCTGGACTACCGATTCACCCTGGGAAGAAATGTTTACTGCACGCCAAGAAAAGAAGTTAAGCAGAGGGTAAAGGCAGTTGGCAGGTGGGGAGGGGAGGGATTGGCGGATTGAGCATTTTTGAAGAAGACATTTGCGATTTTTGGCACGGAGAGGAGGGATGGGGATGGGGATGGGGTTATTAAGAGGGAACCTATCCACCAGTATGAGTTAATTCCATATTTAACAGTTTCAAAGCCTCATGTGCCTCTGCATGTGACTTGTTTGCCCCTAGAGACAAAAGGGGTGCTGAAAAACCTCCCCACGCCATGAGTGAAGACATAACTGCCGCAATAGAGTCACACATAGAAGAGTTCCACCCTTCAGTGAGAGCATGCCCCTTATAGGCGGTACTTGTCATCGGACATAACAATTCGTAAAATGTACTCTTATTTCACAGAGACGTATCGTTCTCTAAAGGTAGGATAGCAAGCCTATCGTAGGCGAGTTCAGCTAAAGCATATTAGTTTCACCAATCGTGGGAACGAGCAGTGTGAGATATGTCTGCATTTCTCACATCATGAGCACCAGACGCCCGCATTGGACACAGACTGTGAGATGTGTCGAAACTAAACAACCCACAAGAGACCAGTTGCATCAAACCGTAAACACCACGACAAAGATAGGGAGAAAGACCCTGAAGTAGGGTCCGAGATCATCGCATCAGCGGACATGCAAAAGGTCGTTATGCTGCCATTCATGCGGGGCGTCAAAAGCTGCGTGTTCACAAACCGCCTTGTAGCTTTCCACGAGACGTTCGCACCCTTAGGACGGCAGATGAAAAAGAAAACCCATAAGCAGGTCAGATCTGTCCTCTGGCATGAGGCAACAT
>JAXRKP010002290.1:22500-27500 GCA_037039925.1 Doris montereyensis | reverse complement strand
CTGTAGACAGTAAAAAACCTACTTAAACACTTACTAGACAATTTCGATATGGCCAATTCACAGCAATGAGTCTCAGTCTACAGTTCTTATCAAAGAAACCTAACTCAATGTGACTCAGTTTAAACACTTACTAGACAAATTTCGATATGGCCAATTCACAGCAATGAGTCTCAGTCTACAGTAAAGAAACCTACTTAGAAACACTTACTAGACAATTTTGATATAACCAATTCAAAGCAATGTGACTCAGTTTAGACTACAGAAACCTACTTAGGCGTTCTTACTAGTCAATTTTGATATAACCAATTCAAAGCAATGTGACTCAGTTTAGACTACAGAAACCTACTTAGGCGTTCTTACAATTTTGATATAATTTCAAAGCAATGATATAACAGAAACCTACTTAGGCGTTCTTACAAATTTTGATATAACAATAAAGACTGTGACTCAGTTTAGACTACAGAAACCTACTTAGGCGTTCTTGCTAGTCAATTTTGATATAACCAATTCAAAGCAATGTGACTTTAGTTTAGACTACAGAAACCTACAATTTTGATTAGGCGTTCTTTAGACTAGTCAATTTTGATATAACCAATTCAAAGCAATGTGACTCAGTTTAGACTACAGAAACCTACTTAGGCGTTCTTACTAGTCAATTTTGATATAACGAATTCAAAGCAATGTGACTCAGTTTAGACTACAGAAACCTACTTAGGCGTTCTTGCTAGTCAATTTTGATATAGCCAATTCAAAGCAATGTGACTCAGTTTAGACTACAGAAACCTACTTAGGCGTTCTTGCTAGTCAATTTTGATATAGCCAATTCAAAGCAATGTGACTCAGTTTAGACTACAGAAACCTACTTAGGCGTTCTTGCTAGTCAATTTTGATATAACGAATTCAAAGCAATGTGACTCAGTTTAGACTACAGAAACCTACTTAGGCGTTCTTGCTAGTCAATTTGAGATATAGAAACCAATTCAAAGCAATGAGATTCAGTCAATAACTGAGTTACAGAAACCTTTCTTAGAAGTACTTACTGGATAATTTCGATATGGACATCCAATTTAATGCAACTGAGTCTGGACTAGAAAAACCTTCTTAGAAGTACTCACTAGTCAATTTCGATATGGCCAATTTAAAGCAATGAGACTCTGTCTAGACTACTTAGACGTACTAGTCAATTTGGATATGGCCAATTTAAAGCAATGAGACTCTGTCTAGACTACTTAGACGTACTAGTCAATTTGGATATGGCCAATTTAAAGCAATGAGACTCTGTCTAGACTACTTAGACGTACTAAACAATTTCGATATGGCCAATTTAAAGCAATGAGACTCTGTCTAGACTACTTAGACGTACTAGTCAATTTCGATATGGCCAATTTAAAGCAATGAGACTCTGTCTAGACTACTTAGACGATATGGTAATTTAGCCTCTGTTTAGACTACTAGACGTATTTCGATATGGCCAATTTAAAGCAATGAGACTCTGTCTAGACTACTTAGACGTACTAGTCAATTTCGATATGGTCAATTTAAAAAATGAGCCTAGAGACTACTTAGACGTACTAAACAATTTCGATATGGCCAATTTAAAGCAATGAGACTCTGTCTAGACTACTTAGACGTACTAGTCAATTTCGATATGGTCAATTTAAAGCAATGAGCCTCTGTTTAGACTACTTAGACGTACTAGTCAATTTCGATATGGCCAATTTAAAGCAATGAGACTCTGTCTTTCGATATGACTACTTAGACGTACTAGTCAATTTCAATATGGTCAATTTAAAGCAATGAGCCTCTGTCTAGACTACTTAGACGTACTAGTCAATTTCGATATGGCCAATTTAAAGCAATGAGACTGTCTACTACTAGTCAATTTCAATCTAAGCAATGAGCGACTACTACTAGTCAATTTCGATATGGCTTTAGACCAACTACTTAGACGTACTAGTTTTCGATATGGCCAATTTAAAGCAATTTAAAGCAAAGAACTCAGTCTAGACTACTTAGACGCACTAGTCATTTTCGATATGGTCAATTTAAAGCAATGAGCCTCTGTCTAGACTACTTAGACGTACTACAGTTTCGATATGAATTTAAAGCAATGAGACTTCTCAACTATATGGCAGTTTCAATTTTAAAGCAATGAGACTCTGTCTAGACTACTTAGACCTACTAGACACTTTCCATATGGCCAATTTAAAGCAATGAGACTCTGTCTAGAATACTTAGACCTACTAGACACTTTCCATATGGCCAATTTAAAGCAATGAGACTCTGTCTAGACTACTTAGACGTACTAGACAATTTCGATATGGCCAATTTAAAGCAAAGCAACTCAATCTAGACTACAGAAACTACTTAGAAGTACTTACAAGACAATTTCGATATGGCCAATCTAAAGCAAAGCAACTCAGTCTAGACTACAGAAACTACTTAGAAGTACTTACAAGACAATTTCGATATGGCCAATTTAAAACAATGAGCCTCTGTCTAGACTACTTAGACGTACTAGGCAATTTCGATATGGCCGATTTAAAGCAATGAGCCTCTGTCTAGACTACTTAGACCCACTAGACAATTTCGATATGGCCAATTGAAAGCAATGAACCTGTGTCTAGACTACTTAGACCTACTAGACAATTTCGATATGGCCAATTTAAAGCAAAGCAACTCAGTCTAGACTACAGAAACTACTTAGAAGTACTTACAAGACAATTTCGATATGGCCAATTCAAAGCAATAGAACTCAGTCTAGATTACAGAAACCTACCTAGACGTTTTTACTAGACAATTTCGATATGGCCAATTCAAAGCAATGCAACTCAGTCTAGACTACAGAAACCTTCTGAGAAGTACTAATACCTAAAGCAGTTTCATTAGCAAGCTCTTTCGCACGAATCCAGTCATGACTAGCAGTCATATTCACTGACAAGTCGTTCGCCCAGAGTCCTAGACTACAATGTTTCTAGATCTAATCGTAAGGGAGCGTAGTTAGCTCTGTTGGTAGCACGCTTTCTTTTCATGGCCAGGCGATGGCTGGCGACGCAGAGGTCGTGTGTTCGATCCATATGGGGGCCATGATTTTATTCGGTCTATTCGTTTTATTTGTCTCGTCTTTATTCCTATGAGGCTTTCCGATTGTCTTATGTCATTACCTTCACAGAAACCTACTTAGAAGTATTTACTAGACAATTTCGATATGGCCAATTCAAAGCAATGCAAGTCAGTCTAGACTACAGAAACTACTTAGAAGTACTTACAAGACAATTTCGATATTGCCAATTCAAAGCAATGGAACTCAGTCTAGATTACAGAAACCTACCTAGACGTTTTTACTAGTCAATGTCTATATGGTCAATTCAAAGCAAAGCAACTCAATCTAGACTACAGAAACCTAGGTAGAAATACTTACTGGACAGTTTCAATGTTGCTTGTTCGAAGCAAATGTGTCTCAATGGATGACACGAAGAGGCATCAACCTTGTTTTATACACGTATGAAGTCGTACCCACTATTATGAGGGTTCTCTGATTCATTCCATAAAATTATTTCGACACGCTGTATGGTTTGAAAAGTATTGTTTTCAACCTGATTGTATAGCTACACTTATTGTCCTTGAACGAAGTCTGCAATATAAATGTTTTTATTGACTCAAGAGATTGAGAGGTTGTAAAAATGCTGGTCGTTTAGAATTCTGGAATGTTTATTTCATTGACATTCAAGGTCTAATGGCTGCCATAATTATTTCGCTACACTCTAGTCGTTACAACCAGAAGAAAACACACACTTTGTTTTGATATCAACCAAACAAGCAAGTCTTTTTTGTTACCTCCAACAACGGAGGTTATGTTTTCAGTCACGTTTGTACGTCTGTTTGTCTGCCTGTCTGTCTGTCTGTGCGTCTGTCCGTCTGTCCGTCTGTGAACTAAATAACCTAAAAAAATGAAATGATGGATGTCGATAAAATTTCAAGATAGGTCGACGATGAAACGCGAAATAACCGAATTAAATTTGGAGGTGGAAAAGTGTCAACCATGTTACATTACTTAAACAGTGTCAACCATGTTACATTACTTAAACAGTCTCAACCATGTTACATTAATTAAACAGTCTCAACCATGTTACATTAATTAAACAGTGTCAACCATGTTACATTAATTAAACAGTCTCAACCATGTTACATTACTTAAACAGTATCAACCATGTTACATTACTTAAACAGTCTCAACCATGTTACATTAACTTACATTACTTAAACAGTGTCAACCATGTTACATTACTTAAACAGTCTCAACCATGTTACATTACTTAAACAGTGTCAACCATGTTACATTACTTAAACAGTGTCAACCATGTTACATCACTTAAACAGTCTCAACCATGTTACATTAATTAAACTTAAACAGTGTCAACCATGTTACATCACTACATTAAACAGTCTCAACCATGTTACATCACTTAAACAGTCTCAACCATGTTACATCACTTAAACAGTCTCAACCATGTCATCACTTAAACAGTCTCAACCATGTTACATTAATACAGTCTCAACTGTTAATCACAGTCTCAACCATGTTACATTACTAAACTCAACCATGCTACAACCATGCTACATCACTAATACAGTCTCAACCATGTTACATCACTAATACAACCATGTTACATCAACCATGCTACATCACTAATACAGTCTCAACCATGTTACATCACTAATACAGTCTCAACCACATCACTAAACTACAGTCTACATCACTAAACAGTCTCAACTCAACATGTTACATCACTAATACAGTCTCAACTATGCTACATCACTAAAACAGTCTCAACCATGCTACATCACTAATACAGTCTCAACCATGCTACATCACTAATACAGTCTCAACCATGCTATCACTACATCAACTAATACAGTCTCAACCATGCTAAAACATCACCATAATCACTAATACAGTCTCAACCATGCTACATCACTAATACAGTCTCAACCATGCT
>JAXRKP010002290.1:2500-17500 GCA_037039925.1 Doris montereyensis | reverse complement strand
CCCTACTCTACTAGGGTTAAATGAGTCCATGCCACATCCTACTCTACTAGGGTTAAATGAGTCCATGCCACAGCCCTACTGTACTAGGGTGAAATGAGTCCATGCCACATCTTACTGTACCAGGCTTAAATAAGTCCATGCCGTAGCCCTACTGTACTAGGGTTAAATAAGTCCATGCCACAGCCTTACTGTACTAGTGTTAAATGAGTCCATGCCACATATTACTGTTTGAAGGGTTAAATAAGTCCATGCCACAGCCCTACTGTACTAGGGTTAAATAAGTCTATGCCAGTAGCCTACTGTACTAGGGTTAAATAAGTCTATGCCGTAGCCCTACTGTACTAGGGTTAAATAAGTCCATGCCGTATCGTACTGTACTATTATTAAATAAGTCTATGCCTAGCCCTACTGTACTAGGGTTAAATAAGTCCATGCCACAGCCTTACTGTAATTATATTAAAATTAGTGCAAGTGGCAATGAATGTTTGAAGATTAAATTATGTACATTTAACAACCTGATCTGGTTGTTCTGATAGTTAATGCAATCGTATGTCAAGAAATGAACAGTTGGCCATTTATAGCTTGAAAGAAAAAAGTTCTTTTATTTCTGGTTCTTTATGTTCTTCTAAAGGTATTCATTGTATTGGTTCATGTTTGTTTTCGTATTTCATTTTTATTATTATTATGAATATTCCTTTGCAACTTTCTCAATTTCTTGTATGTAGGCAAAGATGACGTGGGTTGCAATCACAGCTACCATAATCTAAGACTGGTTATTAAGACAGTTTGTAAAGGTTTCTTCTAAGGCAAACTAAAGAATTCATTTGCTTTTCTGCACAGTGTTCTATGTTGTACTTTCCATTGCAATTTAGTATCTGTTGTAACTGTTTGAGTAGTTTGGCACTGTTCGCTATTTTTAATTTTTGGTCATGTATATAATACAAGTCTGACAAGACAATTCTTTTTTTTTTTACATGTTTTAGTAGCAGACTTTTGTCAGGATGGAACTCCATTCTTTACTTTCTCTCCCATTATCGCAGTGTGTTTAGATCATTTTGTAATATTTTTGCAATCCTCCATGGTATTTATTTTTCTATACAACACAGTTATATACAATTTGTACTAAAAATAGCATACTCAAAAGATCCCCTAAATATGCAGATAGGTATATGGAAAATGTGTTGACTTGGCCATGAAAAGACATTATGTAATTATTTTAAAAATTACGGAACATATAGTAATCAATAAGAACATTGCACATTCATTCATCATACAAATAGTTTAAATCATAGAGCTCCATATGAATGGCATTTTTAAAAGAATTTATACTGTTTGAATTGTTTTTTAACAGTCAATTATTCCATAATTGGTTGTCTTGAAAAATCTTGTCTTTCCTCTTTCTTCATTAGTTTCCATTATACCTTCCGGTGTATGGGTTGAGATACCCGAGATTATCCTTTTCCAGGCTACCCTGTCCTGACATTTTTCTGTCACCTTCTATGTTTTAGTGCCAATTTTAGATCTTCTTCCAACTTTCTCTGTGGTCTGGGTTGTTTTTGGGTTTCTTTTATTTCCTTGAATTTTAGAACTGCATCTGCTTTGGCTTGATCTCTTATGGTTGTGTTTCTCATTTTGACTCTTTTTGTTTCCCATACTACCTTTCTTAGATATTTCCTTTCAGCTGTTTGTACTCTACTGTATTGTAATCACTGCCGTCTAAAGACCAGGTTTCACTGCCATAGGGGAGAGTAGGACCATAAACTGTGTTGTATAATGCCATTTTCTGGTTATTTGTTGACAATTCTTGTTTACCTATCTGCTTTCCTTAGATGGATGTGACGTATTAATCTCATTGGAGAAACCTCACAACCCCATGCCCGTAATATGATCATAAAATAGTAAACGCATAAATATCAACACCAGACAAGTGAAGAAACTGATTTTGATTTGATTTGATTGTATCAATATTCACATCTAAGGTGATATATGGAGAATTTTGTTTTTATAATTTTTTTCATTTTTTGCTCGGACTGTCTGTAAACAGCCAAGGAATCTTTTAACGCACAAAGTGTTGTGATCTGCACACACGGAACCTCCCCTTTTATAGTCTGTCTCTGACGGGATTTAGCGTCAATCCACCTCCTGAATCAGAGGTGGGGTTGTCAGAAGAACTCGAGATAATGTATCAAGCTGTCGGGGCTTGAACCCATGACATTTTGGATGAGACATTTTTTGATTTGATTTACCCACATTCACAACTTTTACGGATTTTTTTACGGAAAGTTTGTTCGGACTGACCTGTAACAAATAGGGATCTTTAACGCTCACATCGGGTTGTGATCTGCGCACGTGACCTCTCTTTTATTGTCCGTCTCCGATGGAGTATAATTCACTTACCTGGACCACGTTTTGCTCGAGAAAAAAAGAGAAAATGCTTCCAACCGTTAGTGACGAACCCACTACCTTTTGGTTGAGAGACGGATTGGTGGTCTAGCCAACAGGCTGTTTGCTTTGGGATCTTCTGAGTTCCAATCCAGAGACATGTCATGATATGTCAAATGTTCTGCGTCTGGAAAAAACACGTAATACACACTCTAAACCAAGTGTGGCGTCGATGGCCGAGTCCGTTGTGGATCACGAGGTCCCATGTTCGAATTCTGGGAGTCCAACGTTGTGTCAAAACTTCACCTACACATTCCCCACTCTACCCAGGTGCAAACAGGTACAAACACTAGATTGGGAGTACGAGACATGGGTCATCATATGTGTATCGGTTTTGCTTACGAGACATGTGGTCATCATATGATCGGATTGTTAAGTAAGACATGTCATCATATAAAATCGGGCTGTTATAGTATGAGACATGTCCATTATCGGCTTGTTATAGTACGAGACAAGACTTATAGTACGAGACATGTGGTCCACTGTGTATCGGGTTGTTATAGTACGAGACATGTGGTGATCGGGTTGTTATAGACGAGACAAGTTAATCGGCGTTATAGTACGAGACAGACATGACTATATGTGTATCGGCTTGTTATCAATGTGGTCAAGTTGGTTTATAGTACGAGACATGTGGTCATCATATGTGTATCGGCTTGTTATAGTGAGACATATCATCGGCGGTTTGTTATAGTACGAGACAAGTCATCATGGGGTTGTTATAGTACGAGACATGTGGTCCATCATATGTGTATCGGGTTGCTATAGTAAGACAAGTCATCATATGTATCGGGTTGTTATAGTACGAGACATGTTCATCATATGTATCGGGTTGTTATAGTACGAGACATGTCATCATATGTGTATCGGGTTGTTGCAAAACATGTGGTCATCATATGCGTATCGGCTTGTTATAGTACGAGCATATGTGGTCATCATCTGTGTATCTCCCCCACTAAACCAATATGTGTGGCGTTATAGTACGAGACATGTGGTCATCATATGTGTATCGCTTGTTATAGTACGAAACATGTGGTCATCATATGGATTGTTATAGTACGAGACATGTGGGCACCATATGTGTATCGGCTTGTTAGGAGTACGAGACATGGGTCATGTTCGAATTCTTGCAAAGCTAGTGTATCAGGTTGTTATAGTAATGGTCATTATATGCATCGTTGTTATTATAGTTCATCAGGTTGTTAAGTACGACTCTCACGTGCATCATATGTGTATCGTGTATTTGTTATAGTACGAGACATGTGGTCATCATATGTGTATCGGGTTGTTATAGTACGAGACATGTCATCATATGTGCATAGTACGAGACATGTCATCATATGTGTATCGGCTTGTTATAGTACGAGACTAGATTGGGTTGTTATAGTATCGATATGTGGTCATCATATGTATATCAGGAATTGTAGACATGCGGTCATCATATGTGTATCGGCTTGTTAGAGTACGAGACATGTGGTCATCATATGTATCGGGTTGTTATAGTACGAGACATGTCATCATATGCGAATGGGTGGTATCGGCTTGTCATCATATGCATATCGAGTACAGACATGTCATCATATGTGTATCGGCTTGTTATAGTACGAGACATGTCATCATATGTATATCGGGTATGAGACATTGATCATCATATGTGTATCGAGTAATGGAGACATGCGGTCATCATATGTGTATCGGCTTGTTATAGTACGATCATATGTGTATCAGGTACGACATGGTCATCATATGTGTATCGGTTTTCATGTTGTTATAGTACGAGACATGTGGTCATCATATGTGTATCGGCTTGTTATAGTATGAGACATGATCATATGTATATCGGATACAAGACATGTGGTCATCATATGTATCGGGTTGTTATAGTACGAGACATGGTCATCATATGTATCGGCTTGTTATAGTACGAGACATGTCAACATATGTGTATCATATGTGTATCGGTTCATATTATAGTACGAGACATGTGGTCATCATATGTGTATCGGCTTGTTATAGTACGAGAGACATATCATCATATGTGTATCATGCATCATATGTTATAGTACGAGACATGTCATCATATGTGTATCGTATCGGCTTGTTATAGTACGAGACATGTGGTCATCATATGTGTATCGGTTATAGTTGTCATCATATGTGTATTTCGAGACATGTGTCATCGGGTTGTTATCTTATGTGTATACGAGACATGTCATCATATGTGTATCGGGTTGTTATAGTACGAGACAAGTGGTCATCATATGTCATCATATGTGTATCGGGTTGTTATAGTACGAGACATGTCATCATATGTGTATCGTTATAGTTGTTATCATATGTATCGGGTTGTTATAGCATGTCATCATATGTGTATCGGGTTGTTATAGTACGAGACATGTGGTCCATCACGAGACATATGTGTATCGAGACATGTTGTTATAGGGTTGTTATACGAGACATGTGGTCATCATCTGTGTATCGGGTTGCTATATTTGTACAAGTTGTTATAGAAACATGTGGTCATCATATTTCTCATATGGGGTTGTTATAGTACGAGACATGTCATCATCATAGTACGAGACAAGTCATCATATGTATTCGGGTTGTTATAGTACGAGACATGTCATCATATGTGTATCGGGTTGTTATAGTACGTTGTTATGTGTTTTGGGGTACGAAACATGGGGTCATCAGACATGTCATCATATGTGTATCGGGTTGTTATAGTACGAGACATGTGGTCATCATATGTGTATCGGCTTGTTATAGTACGAGACATGTGGCCATCATATGTGTATTGGGTTGTTATAGTACGAGACATGTGGTCATCATATTATTGGGTTGTTATGTGTATCATATGTGTATCTTGTTATAGTACGAGACATGTGGCCATCATATGTGTATTGGGTTGTTATAGTACGAGACATGTGGTCATCATATGTGTATCGGTTTGTTATATGTGTGTATCTGGTTGTTAGAGTAGTATCATATGAGACATGTGGTCATTATATGTGTATCGGCTTGTTATAGTATCGGGTTGTTATAGAGACATGTCATCATATGTGTATCGGGTTGTTATAGTACGAGACATGTGGTCATCATATGACATAGTGGTCATATGTGTATCGGGTTAGTATAGTATGAGACATGTATCGGCTTGTTATAGTACGAGACATGTCATCATATGTGTATCGCGTTGTTATAGTGGTCATCATATGTGTATCGGGTTGTTATAGTACAGAGACATGTCATCATATGTGTATCGGCTTGTTATAGTACGAGACATGTCATCATAAACTATCATCCTTGTTATAGTACGAGACATGTGGTCATCATATGTGTATCAGACATGTCATCATATGTGTATCGGGTTCTTATAGTACGAGACATGCGGTCATCCTTATAGTATATCATATGGTACTAGACATGCGGTCATCATATGTGTATCGGGTACGAGACATGCGGTCATCATATGTGTATCGGGTACGAGACATGCGGTCATCATATGTGTATCGGGTACGAGACATGCGGTCATCATATGTATATCGGGTACGAGACATGCGGTCATCATATGTATATCGGGTACGAAACATGCGGTCATCATATGTGTATCGGGTACGAGACACGCGGTCATCATATGTATATCGGGTACCATACATGCGGCCATCATATGTCTATCGGTTACGAGACATGCGGTCATCATATGTATATCGGGTACGAGACATGCGGTCATCATATGTGTATCGGGTACGAGACATGCGGTCATCATATGTATATCGGGTACGAGACATGCGGTCATCATATGTATATCGGGTACGAGACATGCGGTCATCATATGTGTATCGGGTACGAAACATGCGGTCATCATATGTATATCGGGTACGAGACATGCGGTCATCATATGTGTATCGGGTACGAGACATGTGGTCATCATATGTATATCGAGTACTAGACATGTGGTCATCATATGTATATCGGGTATGAGACATCCGGTCATCATATGTATATTGGGTATGAGACATGTGGTCATCATATGTGTATCGGGTACGAGACATGCGTTCATCAGATGTATATAGGGTACGAGACATGTGGTCATCATATGTGTATCGGTAACGAGACATGCGGTCATCATATGTGTATCGGGTACGAGACATGTGGTCATCTTATGTGTATCGGGTACGAGACATGTGGTCATCATATGTGTATCGGGGTGTTATAGTACGAGACATGTGGTCATCATATGTGTATCGGATACGAGACATGTGGTCATCATATGTGTATCGGGTTGTTATAGTACGAGACATGCGGTCATCATATGTGTATCGGGTACGAGACATGTGGTCATCATATGTGTATCAGGTTGTTATAGTACGAGACATGCGGTCATCATATGTGTATCGGGTACGAGACATGTGGTCATCATATGTGTATCGGGTTGTTATAGTACGAGACATGCGGTCATCATATGTATATCGAGTACGAGACATGTGGTCATCATATGTGTATCGGATTGTTATAGTACGAGACATGTGGTCATCATATGTGTATCGGGTACGAGACATGTGGTCATCATATGTATATCGGGTACGAGACATGTGGTCATCATATGTGTATCTGGTACGAGACATGTGGTCATCATATGTGTATCGGGTACGAGACATGTGGTCATCATATGTGTATCGGGTACGAGACATGTGGTCATCATATGTGTATGGGGTACGAGACATGTGGTCATCATATGTGTATCGGGTTGTTATAGTAGGAGACATGTGGTCATCATATGTATATCGGGTACGAGACATGTGGTCATCATATGTGTATCGGGTACGAGACATGTGGTCATCATATGTATATCGGGTACGAGACATGTGGTCATCATATGTGTATCGGGTACGAGACATGTGGTCATCATATGTGTATCGGGTACGAGACATGTGGTCATCATATGTGTATCGGGTACGGGACATGTGGTCATCATATGTGTATCGGGTTGTTATAGTACGAGACATGTAGTCATCATATGTGTATCGGGTACGAGACATGTGGTCATCATATGTATATCGGGTACGAGACATGTGGTCATCATATGTGTATCGGGTACGAGACATGTGGTCATCATATGTATATCGGGTACTAGACATGTGGTCATCATATGTGTATCGGGTACGAGACATGTGGTTATCATATGTGTATCGGGTTGTTATAGTACGAGACAAGTCATCATATGTGTATCGGGTACGAGACATGTGGTTATCATATGTATATCGGGTTGTTATAGTACGAGACAAGTCATCATATGTGTATCGGGTACGAGACATGTGGTCATCATATGTGTATCGGGTTGTTATAGTACGAGACAAGTCATCATATGTGTATCGGGTTGTTATAGTACGAGACATGTGGTCATCAAATGTGTATCGGGTTGTTATAGTACGAGACATGTGGTTATCATATGTGTATCGGGTTGTTATAGTACGAGACAAGTCATCATATGTGTATCGGGTTGTTATAGTACGAGACATGTGGTCATCATATGTGTATTGGGTTGTTATAGTACGAGACATGTCATCATATTTGTATTGGGTTGTTATAGTACGAGACATGTGGTCATCATATGTGTATGGGGTTGTTATAGTACAGAGACATGTGATGCATCATATGTGTATTAGGTTGTTATAGTACGAGACATGTCATCATATTTCTATGGGGTTGTTATATAGTACGAGACATGTGGTCATCATATGTGTATTGGGTTCATCATATGTGTATCGGCTTGTGCCAGTACGAGACATTGGCCATCATATGTGTATTGGGTTGTTATAGTACGAGACATGTGGTCATTATATGTGTATCGGCTTGTTATAGGTGGCCATCATATGTTATTGGGTTGTTATAGTACGAGACATGTGGTCATTATATTTGTATTGGGTTGTTATAGTACGAGACAAGTCATACAGACATGTGGTCATCATATGTGTATCGGGTTGTTATAGTATATTATATGTACGATAGTACGAGACATGTCATCATATGTGTATTGGGTGTGGTTCATATGTATCGATAGTACAGACATGTCATCATATGTGGGTTGTTATAGTACGAGGTTCATATGTTGTATAGTACGAGACAAGTGTATCGGCTTGCTTATACGAGACATGTGGTCATCATATGTGTATTGTTATAGTACGTTGTCATCATAGTACGAGACAAGTCATCATATGTGTATCGGGTACGAGACATGCGGTCATCATATGTATCGGGTACGAGACATGCAGTCATCATATGTGTATTGGGTTGTTATAGTACGAGACATGTCATCATATGTGTATCGGGTTGTTATGAGACATATCATATGTATATCGAGTACAAGTCATCATATGTGTACGCGTTGTTATAGACATGACAAGTCATCATATGTGTATTAGGTTGTTATATGTGTATCGAGTACAAGTCATCATATGAGACATGTGGTCATCATATGTGGTTGTTATAGTACGAGACATGTGGCGCATACGAGACATGCGGTACATCGTCATCATATGTGTATCGGGTTGTTAGAGTACGAGACATGTGGTCATCATATGTGTATCGGTTTGTTATAGTACGGGTCATCATATGTGTATCGGGTTGTTATAGTACGAGACATGCGGTCATCATATGTATATCGGGTTGTTAGATGTACGGATTGTTATAGTACGAGACATGTGGTCATCATATGTGTATCGGGTACGAGTTGGTTATAGTACGAGACATGTGGTCATCATATGTCAGGTTGTTAGTAGTACATATGACATGTGAGACATGTCATCATATGTGTATCGGGTTGTTATAGTACGAGACATGTCACATATGTGGTCATCATATGTGTATCAGAGTTGTTATATGTGTATCAGGTTGTCATAGTACGAGACAAGGTCATCATATGTGTATCGGGTTGTTATAGTACGAGACATGTGGTCATCATATGTGTGTATCGGGTTGTTATAGTACGAGACATGTCATCAGCAATGTGTATTGTTTGTTATAGTATGATACATGTCATCATATGTGTATCGCGTTGTTATAGTACGGAGATCATATGTGTATTGGGTTGTTATAGTACGAGACATCATCATATTTGTATCGGGTTGTTATAGTACAATGCGATGTGGTCATCATATGACATGTTGTCATCATATGTATATCGGGTACGAGACATCCGGACATCATATGTGTATTGGTTCTTATAGTACGGGACATGTCATCATATGTGTATCGGGTTGTTATAGTACAAGACATGTTGTCATCATATGTATATCGGGTTGTTATACGAGACATGTGGTCATCATATGTGTATCGGCTTGTTATAGTACGAGACATGTCATCATATGTGTATCGGGTTGTTATAGTACGAGACATGTCCATCATATGTGTACCGGCTTGTTTAGTACATTAGTTCATTATGGTCATCATATGGTCGGGTTGTTATCGAAACATGTGGTCATATGTGTATTGGGTTGTTATAGTACGAGACGTATTTGTCATTATATGTGTATTGTTGTTATAGTACGAAACAAGTGGTCATATGTGTGACATTTATAGTACGAAACATGTGGTTATAGGCTTGTTATAGTACGAGACATGTCATCATATGTGTATTGGCTTGTTATAGTACGAGACATTGGTTATACGGGTTGTTAGAGTACGAGACATGTGGTCATCATATGTGTATCGGCTTGTCAGAGTACGAGACATTGGTCATCATATGTGTATCGGCTTGTCCAGAGTACGACATGTGGTCATCATATGTGTATCGGCTTGTCATTACGTCATCATATGTGTATCGGGTTGTTATAGTACGAGACATGTGGTCATCATATGTGTATCGGTTTGTTATAGTACGAGACGTACATGTGGTCATCATATGTGTATCGGGTTGTTATAAGTACGAGACATGGTCATCATATGTGTATCGGTTTGTTAGTATGAGATAATCATATGTGTATCGGGTTGTTATAGTACCATGTGGTCATCATATGTATCGGCGAGACATGTGGTCATCATATGTATCGGCTTGTTATAGTACGAGACATGTTGTCATCATATGTGTATCGGGTTGTTATAGTACGAGACATGTCATCATATATGTGTATCGGGTTGTTATAGTACAAGACATGTTGTCATCATATGTGTATCGGCTTGTTCATATGTGTATCGGGTTGTTATAGTACGAGACATGTCATCATATGTGTATCAGGTTGTTATAGTACGAGACATTGTTCATATGTATCGGCTTGTTATAGACGAGACATGTGGTCATCATTCTTGTTATAGTACGAGACATGTGGTCATCATATCTGTTCTTGTTTCGAGACATGTCATCAATTGATCTTGTTATAAAGACATGTGGTCATCATATGTGTATCAGCTTGTTATAGTACGAGACATGTGGTCATCATATTTTCGGTTGTTATAGTACGAGACATGTGGTCATCATATGTGTATCGGCTTGTTATAGTACGAGACATGTGGTCATCATATGTGTATCGGCTTGTTATAGTACCAGACATGGGGCCATCATATGTATCGGCTTGTTATAGTACGAGACATGTGGCCATCATATGTGTATCGGCTTGTTATAGTACGAGACATGTGGTCATCATATGTGTATCGGTTGTTATAGTACGCATGTCATCATATGTGTATCAGGTTGTTATAGTATGGCACTTTCATCAGTATTATCGTAGTTGTTCCATTTTTTTCTTGATTTGTTGTTGCTTTTTCAACTGTTTGTTTCTATGTGTTTTTGTTTTGTGTTTGCTATTGTCTTATCTTATATGCTTCCATTTCAATGACACTTTGTATTATCGTAGTTATTCCATTTTTGGTAGTTTGACTAAAGAGTTTGACTAAAAGAAAAGAAAGAAAATACTAGATTTATCTGTTCCATTTGCAATCAACCATCCAGTCAACCAATAATTCAATCAATCGATCAATCAAAGAACCAATCAATCAATAAATGGATCAATTGATAGACTAATCAAAGAATCCATCAATCAATTAATCGATAGATCGATCAAAGAATCCATCAATCAAAGTTTCGACAAACCAATCAATCAATTCATCAAACAATAAAACATGTTTTGCAAATAAGGAAAATAAAACGTAACTGAGAATGTAGTATGTTTAATGAGAATAATATGAATTCACACCAAAGAACTGAGACGAATGCAAAAATGAACTAAAATGAAACTGGGGTTCAAGCAGCGGGGATGGGCGGGGTGGCGGGGTGATGGACGCAGGAATTGAAGAAGGAGAGAAAGGGAATGTGGATGGAGGTGGGTTTGTAGTGGGAGAAGGGGGGGCGAAGGGAGAGGAGATCTTCTTTGAGTCGATGGATTTCGAGGTTGAGATGGGGTTGGAGGACATATTGGATTGCGGGGGAGAGGGAAGAGTAATTGTTTAAGTAGTTTAATGGATTAATTTGTTGATTTTAACCCTGTCAACTATAGGCGGTGATCTCAGGGGTCGGGGTCTTTTTGGAGCTGGGGAGGAAGTGAGTTTGGGGGGAGGAAGGGGGAGAGAATAGGTAATAAATATAATCTTATTTGTGGAATAAAGAAAAAGATCAGAAAGGATAGGGAGAGGGGGTGGCATGATTTGTTGGGAAAGAGAAAAGTACGAATTGAAGTAACAGTGGGCGATGTAATCACATTCATTGAATAGGTGGAAGTGGTTGAAGACTTTGGAATGTCAAGTGGCAAAACAATCTTTCTATTCTATTGGACAGAGAGAAAGGGTTTGGGACAAGTAAAATGTTTGATAGGATTGTAAATTTTGTCCGTAGCACCTTGTGAATAGCCAAAGGATCTTTAATGCGCACATGATGTTCAAATCTACACATTGGATCTCCTTTTTATCGCCCGTCTCGATGGGATGTGACTAGATCCAATCACCTCGACCACCTGTGTGAGGGGGGGGGCTGGTAGCGGTGAGATTTACGCAAAAAAAGAAGATTTCAACCGTCTGCGGAGCCTTAACTCACTACCTTTGGGTTGAGAGGCCGACACCTTGCCTCTGGACTACCGATTCACCCTGGGAAGAAATGTTTACTGCACGCCAAGAAAAGAAGTTAAGCAGAGGGTAAAGGCAGTTGGCAGGTGGGGAGGAGGGATTGGCGGATTGAGCATTTTTGAAGAAGACATTTGCGATTTTTGGCACGGAGAGGAGGGATGGGGATGGGGATGGGGTTATTAAGAGGGAACCTATCCACCAGTATGAGTTAATTCCATATTTAACAGTTTCAAAGCCTCATGTGCCTCTGCATGTGACTTGTTTGCCCCTAGAGACAAAAGGGGTGCTGAAAAACCTCCCCACGCCATGAGTGAAGACATAACTGCCGCAATAGAGTCACACATAGAAGAGTTCCACCCTTCAGTGAGAGCATGCCCCTTATAGGCGGTACTTGTCATCGGACATAACAATTCGTAAAATGTACTCTTATTTCACAGAGACGTATCGTTCTCTAAAGGTAGGATAGCAAGCCTATCGTAGGCGAGTTCAGCTAAAGCATATTAGTTTCACCAATCGTGGGAACGAGCAGTGTGAGATATGTCTGCATTTCTCACATCATGAGCACCAGACGCCCGCATTGGACACAGACTGTGAGATGTGTCGAAACTAAACAACCCACAAGAGACCAGTTGCATCAAACCGTAAACACCACGACAAAGATAGGGAGAAAGACCCTGAAGTAGGGTCCGAGATCATCGCATCAGCGGACATGCAAAAGGTCGTTATGCTGCCATTCATGCGGGGCGTCAAAAGCTGCGTGTTCACAAACCGCCTTGTAGCTTTCCACGAGACGTTCGCACCCTTAGGACGGCAGATGAAAAGAAAACCCATAAGCAGGTCAGATCTGTCCTCTGGCATGAGGCAACATTGGGAAGGTCTGCCTCATGCGTCATTTCAATTTTTGTTAAAGCGATTCGCGACATAGTTGAGGAAGCGAATGACATCATTATATGGTGTAACAATTGTTCAGGACAGAACAAAAATTGGTATTTGTTCACGTCTCTGGTAAGACTGTTGAACGACAGTAGCATACCTCTTCTCCACAGCGTAACTTTGAAGTGCCTTGAAACGGGTCATACATTCATGTCATGTGACTCGTTTCACGGTATGGTTGAGAAGAACATGAGAAAGAGGAGAAATATTTTCGGTTTCAACGATTTTGTGGCGACAGTGCAGACCGTTGGTGGAGGCCCAAACGTGTTAGAAATGAACTATTCAGACCTTGTAAATTGGAACAAAAAGGGTCACTTCAGGGAAGTCTGTGAAGATTCCACGTATCAAACAGATGCTATCAGCGAGATTTGCTTGGCGATCAAAGCTCCTCTATTACAAATAGTTTCATGATGATGAGCTATTCAAAGAAGTTGACTTTCTCGTGAAGACAACACAGAAAGACACTGAAAAATGTATCAATAAACCAAAAGCAAGGAAAACGTCAAGCGATATTCCCGGATGGAAAAAAGAGGGCATTGTCGGATCGTTGTGTAGCCTGATGCCTGAACAGAAGCGAGTGTTTTGGGAGAAACTGCCCATTAACGATGACTCCATTGATCTTAACGAGAGAAATGATGGTGAACTTGCTGAGGATCATTTTTAAAATGTTAGACTTTAGACTGACTTTGTACTATGTATTACTTCTTGCCTCAAGTCAAGCGCTGACTGCCATGTTCTGATCATTATGGTCATTCTATACAGTTATGTATGTTATCGATAGCTTTCAATGTTGCAAAGTAAATGCTATCATTATTGGTATTTTTTTACATGTCCATCTTTCGCTTCTAAAATGCTTTGAAATGTCTAGTCTGTTTGATTTCATGCTTCTAATATGTGTCTGTCTTCTTATTCCAAATTTGTGAAACTTTAATTTGTTTGTCATGCCTGTTTTAATTTTCAAATTTTCTCAAGTTATCTTTATTCATCTGTTGATTTCATATTTGATTCAATTTTAATTTAAAGCGCACCAATCAATGTTTCAAAATAAAACTCATTAATCAATAACCATTTGAAACGCATTTGGATTATTTGTCTATTCTTTTCTTATATATTGTTACTTTGTTTTTATCGGGGGAGGGGGTTTGGGGGAGAGGGTGGTTTGGGGGGAGAGGGGGGTTTTCGTTTTATTTTTGTTTTGCTTGTTTGTTTGTTTGTTTGTTTGTTTGTTTGTTTGTTTGGCTTAAGGTCTCTCAGATCAATGCAAAACAGAAATGCCATGCATTTTGCTACGGTTTACAATGTACTTATAGAATAATAATGTTGTCAGAGTATAACTGACACTGAAGCGACCAGTTCTGGCACATGCTGGCGTCATGCTAAGCAGTTACCAGAGTACCAATTTTAAAGTCTTCTGCATGTTGACCGTCCGCATTACTAGCTTGATCTGATAAAACGCATTTTTTGTCTATCTCAGGAAGAGAAATGCGTTTTATCAGATCACAGTTGATGTGGACGGTCGACACGCAGGAAGAAAAATGTGTTTCATCGGATCATCTCTAAAAAGAAATGCGT
>JAXRKP010000229.1:410000-415000 GCA_037039925.1 Doris montereyensis | reverse complement strand
TAGTAGCTGCAGTAGTAGTGTGTAAATCAGTTATATGCTGTAGCTCGCAGTTGCGCAACAGCTAACCAGCAGCAGTAGCTGAACAGCTGCAGCTGCAGCAGTAGCTGCTGGTTGCTGTTGCTTTTGTGCCAACAGCGGGATTGCTGTTGCTGTTGTTGAGGTTGCAGCTGTGCTGCAGCGTTAAGCAGCGGCAGCAGCAGCTGCTGTTGCTGTTGTTGTTTTAGGTTGTTGGTAGTAGTAGTAAGTAGTGGGGAGTAGTAGTAGTAGTGGGAAGTTGTAGTAATTAGTAAGTAGTAGTAGGAGCAGCAGTCAGTAGTACTAGTAGTAGTAATGATAGTAGTTGGCTAGTAGTAGTAGTGGTAGTAAGTAGTGATGGAGTAGTACGTAGCGAGTAGTAGTAGGTAGTAGTAGTAGTAGTAGTAAGTAGTAGTTGTTGTTGTTGTTGTATTGTTATTAGTAGTAGTAAGAGTAGTAGTAGCAGTATTAGTAGGAGTAGTAGTAGTAGTAGTAGTAGTAGTAGCTAGTAGTAGTTGTAGTAGTAGTAGTAGTAGTAGTAGGAGTAGTAGTAGTAGTAGTAGTAGTAGTAGTAGTTGTTGTTGTTGTTGTTGTAGCAGTAGTAGTAGTAGTAAGAGTAGTAGTAGTAGTAGTAGTAGTAGTAGTAGTAGTAGTAGTAGTAGTAGTAGTAGTAGTAGTAGTAGTAGTAGTAGTAGTAGTAGTAGTAGTAGTAATAGTGTAGTTGTTGTTGTAGCAGTAGTAGTAGTAGTAGTAGTAGTAGTAGTAGTGAATAGTGGTAGTTGTTGTTGCAGCAGTAGTAGTAGTAGTAGTAGTAGTACTAGTAGTAGTAGTAGTAGTAGTAGTAGTAGTAGTAGTAGTAGCGTAGTAGTAGAGTAGTAGTAATAGTGGTAGTTGTTGTTGTAGCAGTAGTAGTAGTAGTAGTAGTAAGTAGTAGGTAGTAGTAGTAGTATAGTAGTAGTAGTAGTAGTGTAGTAGTAGTAGTAGTTGTGTGTAGCTAGTAGTAGTAGTAGTAGTAGTAGTAGTGTAGTAGTAGTAGCAGTAGTGTATAGTAGTAGTAGTAGTATAGTAGTAGTAGTTAGTTAGTAGTAGTAGTAGTAGTGTAGTAGTTTAGTAGTAGTAGTAGTAGTGGTAGGTTAGTAGTAGCAGTAGTAGTAGTAGTAGTAGTAATAGTAGTAGTTAGTAGTTGTAGTAGTAGTAGTAGTAGTAGTAGTAGTAGTAGTAGTAGTGGTAGTTAGTAGTTGTAGTAGTAAGTAGTATGTAGTAGTAGAAGTAATAGTAGCAGTAGTAGTAGTAGTAGTAGTAGTAGTAGTAGTAGTAGTAGTAGTAGTAGTAGTAGTAGTAGTAGTAGTAGTAGTAGTAGTAGTAGAAGTGGTAGTAGTAGAAGTGGTAGTGCTAGTAGTATCAATAATACAAAGGAGCCACAGCGGAGTGAAGTCAAATGACAATTAGTGACAACTCCACCAATAAAACTTAACTAAAAGTGATGTTTTGAGTATAACCTTCGTCAGACAACAAAGGAATATACATACACACATACATACACACATACATACACACATGACATACATACATACATACAATACACACATACATACATCGTACATACATACACCTAGATCTATTTAGATTCTCAGATTTATTCGAGTCATAGGGGAGAAAAATGCCTGAGCGATGGACTTTGGGTAGTCTACATTCGCTCTAAATCTAGATCTAGACCAATGAATATATCTAGATCAGACCAATGAATATATCTAGACCAATGAATATAATCTCGATCTATACCAATGACTTTATCTAGACCTAGACCAATGAATTTATCTAGACCTAGACCACATGGATATATCTAGACCTAGACGAATGAATATATCTAGACCTAGACCAATGAATTCATCTAGACCTAGACCAATGAATATATCTAGGACCTAGACCAATGGACTATCTATCTAGACTGAATATATCTAGACCTAGATCAATGAATTCATCTAGACATAGACCAATGAATGTATCTAGACCTAGACCAATAAATATAATCTAGACATGGAATATATCTACACCTAGACTACAGACTAAAACTAATCTAGAGATGAATATATCTAGACCTAGACTACAGACTAAATCTATTCTCAGATCTCTAGAAATATTACATTTACAGATTCACGAGATCCATCATCAAGCTCCCACTCAGTGCAAAACTGAGTCTACAGACTGGTTACTCGTTACCATGTCTTGTCTTTTGCTTTCATGTTTACGATCTTGGACAATTAATTGAAATGAGTAATGAATGTTTTGTAGCACTTTATCCTCAACAAGCAGTAATATTATCATATTTCATTCGTCATTTGAAATCTTTAATCCTCGTTTGGCTGCCATTTTTTTTCTGTATTCTAATCGGATAGCACCCTAACATTAAAGGTGTAAAAGAAATGGATGTTGTACGGGAGAGCTTCACAAGTCTGGCGTGTGGTCTCACCTAGACTCTACATTGCACTATCAAGGCATAAACAAACAAATAAACAAATGGTTTATAACATAGTGTATCTTTTGAATAAAGACAAACTTAAGGAAACGTACAACAAATAATAATTAGACTAGATATATACAAAATCGAGCCACAAAACAATTGTCCTTTTTTCTTTTTTTTTAAACACACAGTTGTACATGTAGTTAAAAATAGAACAAGTTTTATGAAAGGGGAGAACGAAAAGATTATTTTTTTAAAAGAAAATTAACGTGAAAGTGCTTCTGAAAATGAAAAATAGGTTTGACAGAAAATGTTGCGACCACGCCTTTCATCAGTCAGCACTTCCGTTGTACGTATCTCTACCAGATTTCCATCTACACAGGATAAACTGCTTGCATCTCGGCACAAGCTCGGAGGGGGGGGTTTTACCCACTCGGAAAGGTCATGATGCATGGATCACATTGGACAAGCAGTGACCGTGGTTGGGTGACTGAGGCAATGACAGAGCTGGGGGAAAGGAACCAGGACCTGGACGGAGTTCAATAGCACGCATTGTACACGATGCATAGTTGACAAGCAGCGACAGCGGTTGGGGGAGTGGGAGGCAATGACAGAGCTGGTGGGAGGGGGGGGAGGAACCAGGACCTGGACGTAGTTCAGCTAGCACGC
Organism: Doris montereyensis; assembly: GCA_037039925.1. NCBI lineage: Eukaryota > Metazoa > Mollusca > Gastropoda > Nudibranchia > Dorididae > Doris > Doris montereyensis. The sequence goes on along the minus strand of JAXRKP010000229.1, from coordinate 411,855 downwards.
ATTGTACATGATTCATAAATGACATTGACAAGCGGCGACAAGTGGTTAGGTGACTGAGGCAATGACAGAGCTGGAGGAGAGGAACCAGGACATGGACGGTGTTCAGCTAACAAGCATGGTACATGATTGCAAATAACTGCAGAGAATCTCAAACCCAAACAGAGATTAATGGTTTTAGGAGATTTAAACGCTAGAGTAGGCCACAATGTAGAAACATCAGGAGGAGTAATAGGTAAAGAAGGCGAGACAACAACTTCTCCAAATGGAGAGAGACTAATAGATTTTTGCCTAAAGAATAACATGAAAATAGCCAACACCTTTTTCCTCATAAAGATATCCACAAATATACAAGAGTAAATGACGACAGATGTGAAGGAAAGCACAATAGAAGAAAAGTGGCAAATATATAAGAAACATTCCTCAGTGGTACTGAAGAGGTCTGTGGTTGGAAACAAATTAAAGGAGATAGGAAAAGAACAGCATAGTGGAATGAGAATGTCAAAACTAAAATCAAAGAAAAGAAAGATGCCTGGAAGAAATACTTGCAAAACAAAGAGACCAGAGGATAGGATAGATTACGTGAGTAAAAGATATCACCAAAGACGAAGTTAGAAAGCAAAACAGGAACAGTCGGAAGAGTTTGGACAAAGACTTCAAGAAAGCTATCAAAGAAATCAAAAAAGCTGTTCTGGGAGAGCAATGAAGAGCATGAGAGAAAGACCAGAGCATGCCCAATACGACAAATTAAGAACGCCAAAGGAGAAGTAATGAAAGGAGACAGCGAAATCATGGAAACGTAGAGGAAGTATTTTTCAACAATTACATAATCGCTCCAGAACATATGAAACAAGGAGTACAGATCAATTATTAAGAGTAACAAGTAATCGAGATGAAACAGCTGAAGATGTAGATATCTCAATGGAAGGATTTCAAACAGCTATAAGAAAATGAAATTAGGAAAAGCCCCAGGAGCAAATCAAGTTCATCCAGAAATGATTAAAACCAAGGGACAGAGGCAGACAAACTACTACATGCAATATGTCAAGAAGCATGGATGTCCAAACAGGTGCCAGACGACTGGAAAAAGGAAACGGTAGTACCAATACACAAAAAAGGATCAACTATGGAATGCTCAAACTATAGAGGGATATGACTACTTAGCGTATCAGGAAAACTGTATGCCAGGATTCTGGAAATGAGACTAGGGAAATGAGTAGAGGATCAGTTTGAAGAACACCAAAGTGGATTTAGACCAGGAAGATGTGTACAAAAGATCACATATTTACAATTAGACAAATACAATCAGATTAAAAAATTCCTGAGAGAAACATTGACTTGTACCTGTGTTTTATTGACTTAGAAAAGGCATTTGACACTATAAGGAGGGACGAACTATGGCATTCTTGAAAAGAACAAAATGTAGAGCAAAATTTAATAGAAGCCATTAAATGTTTTTACAATAAACCAACATGTGCAGTCAGAGTAGCTGGAAATGTATCTGAAGAATTTGATGTAGATATAGAGTAAGACAGGGTTGTTCCTAAGTCCTTTTTTGTTTATCACATTTATGGATTCACTCATGAGGCATCCTCCAAACATGAAGAAAATGAATGTAGGTATGTGGAAGCTCAAACCATTCAATGTATCAATGCTTTCCTTTGCTGATGATTTAGTTCTGTTTGGAAAATCAAGGGACCCCAAGTCAAATATCTACATAATGAATAATGAATTAAATAAAAGAGGAATGAGAGTAAATGCAAAGAAAACCAAGACAATGCTAGTAACTAGGGAAGTTAAAACACAAAATCTTAAATTAGGCAGGGAGAATTTAGAACAAGTTCAAAGCTAAAATTAC
>JAXRKP010000229.1:380000-407500 GCA_037039925.1 Doris montereyensis | reverse complement strand
TTCACTCATGTTCAAATCTCAGTACAGCCGGAAGTTTTAGCAAAGAACAGATCGCATTCCCAGCCATGAAATCAAAATGATCCCGTGTCGCTTGCTGCACTTAACTACAGATGTTAAACTCCATCTCCATTGATCTCCAGGCCTGAAAAAACGTTTCTGATTTGGCTTAAATCTTGCGTAGATTGACGCCATCAATCATTTCTCATTGATTGCAATTAATATGACATTGTAGCCAAACCGTACTGTTGTGATATTGTAATCACGACGACACTGATTCAAGGCGTTGTAGTCAAACCGTAGTGTTGTGATTTTGTAATCACGATGACACTGATTCAAGGCGTTGTAGTCAAACCGTAGTGTTGTGATTTTGTAATCACGACGAGACTGGTTCAAGGCATTGTAGCCAAACCATAGTGTTATGAGCTTGTATTGACAACGACACTGATTCCAGACGTTGTAGCCATACCGTAGTGTTGTCAGTTTGTAATCACGACGACACTGATTCAAGGTGTTGTAGCCAAACTGTAGTGTTGTGATTTTGTAATCACGACGACACTCATTAAAGGCGTTGTAGTCAAACCGTAGTGTTGTGTGTTTGTAATCACGACGACACTGATTCAAGACGTTGTAGTCAAACCGTATTGTTGTGTGTTTGTAATCACGACGACACTCATTAAAGGCGTTGTAGTCAAACCGTATTGTTGTGAGTTTGTAATCACGACGACACTGATTAAAGGCGTTGTAGTCAAACCGTAGTGTTGTGTGTTTGTAATCATGACGACACTGATTCAAGACGTTGTAGTCAAACCGTAGTGTTGTGTGTTTGTAATCACGACGACACTCATTAAAGACGTTGTAGTCAAACCGTAGTGTTGTGTGTTTGTAGTCACGACGACACTCAAGACGTTGTAGTCAAACCGTAGTGTTGTGTGTTTGTAATCACGACGACACTCATTAAAGGCGTTGTAGTCAAACCGTAGTGTTGTGTGTTTGTAATCACGACGACACTGATTCAAGACGTTGTAGTCAAACCGTAGTGTTGTGTGTTTGTAATCACGACGACACTGGTTAAAGACGTTGTAGCCAAACCGTAGTGTTGTGAGTTTGTAATCACGACGACACTGGCGTTGTAGTCAAACCGTATTGTTGTGAGTTTGTAATCACGACGACACTGATTAAAGGCGTTGTAGTCAAACCGTAGTGTTGTGTGTTTGTAATCACGACGACACTGATTCAAGGCGTTGTAGTCAAACCGTAGTGTTGTGTGTTTGTAATCACGACGACACTGATTCAAGACGTTGTAGTCAAACCGTAGTGTTGTGTGTTTGTAATCACGACGACACTGATTCAAGACGTTGTAGTCAAACCGTAGTGTTGTGTGTTTGTAATCACGACGACACTGATTCAAGACGTTGTAGCCACACCGTAGTGTTGTGTGTTTGTAATCACGACGACACTGATTAAAGACGTTGTTGTCAATTTGTAATCCATGACGACACTGATTAAAGACGTTGTAGTCAAAACCGTAATGTTGTGTTTGTAATCACGACGACACTGATTCAAGACATTGTAGTCAAACCGTAATGTTGTGTGTTTGTAATCACGACGACACTGATTCAAGGCGTTGTAGCCACACCGTAGTGTTGTGTGTTTGTAATCACGACGACACTGATTCAAGACGTTGTAGTCAAACCGTAGTGTTGTCAGTTTGTAATCACGACGACACTGGTACAAAGCCTATGGCTCGCCAGGGGGTTTTGTCATAACGTTGTACTTTTGAGGAAAGGTTTTCTCATTTGATTTTACCCACATCCATAATTAAAGTGATCTGAGGGCTTTTGGTGAATTTTTTTATTTTGTCCGGCCTGCCCCACGATCTTTAACGTGCACAGAGCGTTGTGATCTGCACACGGGACCTCCTTTTTGTCGTTTGTCTCCGATGGAAGTAGGTACCACCCACCTACAAGACCAAGGTTGTAAATTTTGGTACAAAAAACTCGAAAAAATTATTTCAACCGTTGGCTGGGCTTGAAGCCACTATCTAGTTGAAAGGCCGACGCCTTGCCTCTTGACTACCGAGTCCCCTTAGGGGAAGGTAAGTCACTCTGCTATCCTCATTTGATTCAGGTGCGAATGAGCACCGGGCTATAAATAGATAACGATCATGTTAGAGTGTTAGTACAACGCGCCTGGCATGATGCTGTACTGTGGGTTCCCCAGGGAGTTGAGGAGGATTTTGGAGTGAAGGTGTGCTGGGGAATAAATGATGTACAGTCCGTGAGCCTGCCTGTGTGCGGGGATACGGCCTCTAAATCCATTTTAATCTTTATATTTAATTGATACTACCCATGTCCTTTGAACTATATACCATTCTTTATTCCGTTGATGTGGGAGAGAAGGAGCCGTGGTCTTTGCTTCGTTCAGTTTGCGAGAAGAGGCGAGAGTTACGCCAAAGACAACTCGTAACTACTTCACCATGACAACGCTCCTGCTCTCAATGCCCTCAGCATCCGACAGTTCCCGGCCGAGAAGAACATCACCGTGCTGGAGCCACCTCCCTACTCATCGGACCTGGCTCCGTGTAAATATATATATATTCCTCTTCCCCAAACTCAAGAGGGTCTTCAAGAGGGTCTTCGAGGGTATCTTCAACAGGGTCATCAATGGGGTCATCAAAATGGGTCTTCAAGGGTCATCGAGGGGGTCATTAAGAGAATCATCAAGGGGTGGGGTCTTCAAGGGGGTCTAGGGGTCATCAAGGGGTCTTTAAAGGGGTCATCAAGGGAATCATTTAGGGGTCATCAAGGGGTTTTCAAAATGGGTCATCAAATGGGTCATCAAGGAGGTCATCAAGAGGGCATCAAAAGGGTCTTCAAATGGGGTCTTCAAGGGTCATCAAGGGGTCATTAAGAAGGTCGTGAATAGGTGGTATTCAGGGGGTCACCGAATGGGTCATCAAGGGGTCATCAAGAGGGTCATCAAGGGGTCATCAAAAGGAAGACGTTTTGATGACGTGGACGAAATCAAGATGGCCGTGACGACGAAGCTATGAAGCTTCCCGAAATAATCCTTCCATGTGTGCATGGAGACTTGGCAGAAAAGGCTTAGCAAAGTACATTAGACGACACTGTGTATGGGGGGGGGGGTTATTCCAAAGGGAGAAAATGAAGCGTGTAATTTGGATTTTAACTACATCTCTTGTGAAACTATTCCTGAGACTCTTCTGACACACCTCATGATGTTATGTCGATTGGCTTTTGATTTCATCTTTTTTTCAGAGCTCTTTATTTCCTTTTATGTCTTGCCTTTTGATTTTCAGAATTCTTCGTCAATCTCTGTTGACGAATGTTTAAAACATTCTAAATGAGTTCATATTTGTCTTCTACGGTAAGAGCTATGTAGAAGTATTGACTTTGCATTGGATTTGGAGAATCGTCTCGTTGGTGGAAAAGGAATGTTGTCATGTCTTCTCATCGTTTCCTGTAGCTACATAAAGGCGGCTTGTGTCTTTCATATTCCTACTTTTTTAACAGCATTACGTCTGCCTCCTAGTTTATTAATAGCACATCCTACGTCTGTCTCATAGTTTATTAATAGCACATCCCACGTCTGCCTCATAGTTTATTAATAGCACATCCTACGTCTGCCTCATAGTTTATTAATAGCACATCCCACGTCTGCCTCATAGTTTATTAATATCACATCCTACGTCTGCCTCATAGTTTATTAATAGCACATCCCACGTCTGCCTCCTAGTTTATTAATAGCACATCCTACGTCTGCCTCCTAGTTTATTAATAGCACATCCCACGTCTGCCTCATAGTTTATTAATAGCACATCCCACGTCTGCCTCATAGTTTATTAATAGCACACCCCACGTACAAGCTGGACACATCTCAAGGATGTAAAACCCACTTGCTTACATCGATATGTTATGCACACCTACCTACCTACCTACCTACCTACCTACATACATACATACATACGTATATACATACACACCTACATGCATGCATACATACGTATATATACTCATACATATATACATACGTACATACATACATATATACATATCTACATACATACATACATACATACATACATACATACATGTATACATACATACATACATACATACATACATACATACATACATACATAGCCTACATACATACAGACATACAAGCATAAAAACATTCATACATACAAATATATATCTAACTATTTGTCTGTCTGTCTATTCATTCATAATTCTATCATCTATCTTTGTTGATTTAATTACTAGAATACATCCCATTAAAATGCAATTTTATCATACATACCTTAAATCAGACATCACAAAAACCCTTCTCATGCTATAAAAACATTCATAGGGCTCATGCTAAATGTTATATTCTCATGCTATAGGGCTATCTAAGGGCTCATTTGTCTGTCTGTCTCATGCTATTCATGCTAATTGCTATCTGTCCACTATGGGGCTCATCTATAGGGCTTTGGGCTCATGCTATTTATTTCGTAAAAAAACAACGAAAATAATTTTGCATATTTATAATATGCTGATCCCATTGTTCTAGAAATGGTCGAATGTGAAGTTGAATGAATAACTTTTTTAGCAAATGTCAAGAAATTGTGGCACACCAATGTTACTTTAACTTTGAGAAGTAGTAGTAGAAATTGTGGCACACAATGTTACTTTAACTTTGAGAAGTAGTAGTAGAAATTGTGGCACACCAATGTTACTTTAACTTTGGAGAAGTAGTAGTAGAAATTGTGGCACACCAATGTTACTTTAACTTTGAGAAGTAGTAGTAGAAATTGTGGCATTTTACCCCAAGCTGTTGTTGGTACTCATTTGCCCGTTAGAAAAAAATCATGACAAGTGTCGTAAAGAAACACAAGGCCATACCTAACTTTGCTAGCATTCGAACCCAGGACCTCATTATCCCAAGCCCTGCAAAGCCCACTAGACCATCGATGCCACTTTAAGGTTGAATACATTAGAACACATAGTACAAACGTCTGTCATACCATTTACCATGGACAAACACACTGCACAGTTAGTCCATATCGATTCATATCACACGATCTCCTATCCTTTAAAGCGTTGTATCAATTAACTCTAGACCTGCCATTTGCCATCAAGTCAGCCATGCACCGTGTCAATTTCCAACCGGCGTGTGTTAAATACGATAATCTCCACCTCGCTCATCTCAAAAGAAGCTCTCTGTGTACAAATTACATACAAACGGACACTGGACACACATACCACACACACACACGCACACAGATACAAAGATTCAATGTATTCCTTGTACATAATTCTGTTATTTTGGTAAGTAGTATTGAGCGCTCAGTTGTCGGTCGTCGTTTGATCTCACAAATCACGTTTGCCGACAGTGCACTTGATAGTTGACTTGGTATTTTGATGTTCACATTTTTGTGTATGTACATTATATATTTGAGAACTGAGACAAGCGTGTAGATTCCCACACACACATATAGAGAGTTAGAGATAGGGAGAGAAAAAAAAAAGAAAGAGAGCCAGAGCAAGGGAAAAAGAAAGACAGAGAGACGAGAGAGGGAGAGAAAGAAAGACAGAGAGACAGACGAGGGGTATAAAGAAAAGACAGAGCGATAGAGAGATTCAGAGAGAGGGGTCCAGAGAGACAGAGAGACAGAGAGAAAAAAGACAGAGAGACAGACAGGAGGCGTGGGCAGATATTAGACTCGCCCGTAAAGATTGGTTGACGGTACAACGAGACCCACGACAAGTGGGGGTGGGGGTGGGATAGATTTGGGGAGAGGAAATACAACTAAAATGGGTTATCCCGTTACTTTCCTGTTTACCTGAAACATCTCTTATTCCTGGACTTCGATTCAAGATGTAAACCATTGCATGTTATGCATTGACAATTACTGTGACATTCCAAACAGGGCACATGTGCATGGCTATTGTCTGATTCGAGTTTCTCATCTGTATGTCATCTTGCACCCAACTACGCATGTGCATGGTCATCATCTCATTTCCACATGACCAAACAATTAATTCATTTTCCCATCCCATTAACTAACAGTGCCCTGCCCCTTTCGACCCCTGTTTTCATCAACTGGTTGTAGGATCGTTGCCAAATCTTGCCAACATTGAGGTGTTTGGGACAGGAGTGGAAAGGGGGGGGGGATGGGAATCACACAGTAGAGTTTCTCTAGAGAGGAAGGATTGTATCCGATTTAAGGTGACCACATAGAGTGCCCGTTGCCTGTAAAGTAATTACAGTAATTGGATGGTGGCGTGGGGGTGGGGGGGGCGGCTGTGGCCTGGTGTTTGAATGGGCCGCGTTTCTTAGTGGCGTAGTCTTGATGTAGTAACACTTCATAACAACATGATTCATCTACAAACTGCAGGTCACTCAAAACTTTGTTCTGGTGTCATACGTCACTGGGCTTACACGTGGGTGTGAGAGTGTGTGTGTGTGTGGGGGGGTGTGTTCGTATTTACGATTCATGTGCGTGTTTGTGTGTCAGTGTTTACGAGTGTACATGTGTGTGTTTGTGTGTCAGTGTTTACAGTGTGCATGTGTGTGTTTGTGTGTCAGTGTTTACGAGTGTGCATGTGTGTGTTAGTGTGTCATTATTTACGAAAAAATTCAAGAACGACCCTTAGATTTATATACAATGGCTATAATAATAATACATATGAAGGTCTCTTGGAGATGGCACCCACAACGGGAAGTGAAACAATGCGAGGTATGGCATAAGTTAGATCCTGACTCATTTGATCCCAAAGATAGAAATTCTAATTTCAGATATACAAATGTAGTTCTCTTTCTCCCTCTCTCTCTCTCTCTCTCTGTGTCTCTCTCTCTCTCTCTGTCTCTCTCTCTCTCTCTCTCTCTCTCTCTCTCTCTCTCTCTCTCTCTCTCTCTCTCTCTCTCTCTCTCTCTCTCTCTGTCTCTCTCTCTCTCTCTCTGATTCATTTCTCCTCTCTCTGAGACAAGCTCTCGCTCTCGCTCTCGCTCTCGCTCTCGCTCTTGCTCTCTCTCTCTCTCTTTCTCTCTCTCTCACCTCTCTCTCACCTCTCTCTCATTCTCTCTCTCTCTCTCTTTCTCCCTCTGTCTCTCTCGACTCGCTCTCGCTCGCTCTCGCTCTAATTTTCCTCTCTGAAACAAAGCCTGCTCTCGATCTCGCTCTTGCTCTCTCTCTCTCTCTCTCTCTCTCTCTCTCTCTCTCTCTCTCTCTCTCTCTCTCTCTCTCTCTCTCTCTCTCTCTCTCTCTCTCTCTCTCTCTCTCTCTCTCTCTCTCTCTCTCTCTCTCCCTCATTTCCCCACTGAAACAAGCGCGTAACATTCATTTTCCCCACTCAAACAAGCGCGTAACATTCATTTTCCCCACTGAAACAAGCCCCGTAACATTCATTTTCCCCCACTGAAACAAGCGCGTAAGATTCATTTTCCCCACTGAAACAAGCCATAAGATTCATTTTCCCCACTCAATCAAGCCCCGTAAGATTCATTTTCCCCACTGAAACAAGCGTGTAAGATTCATTTCCCCACTGAAACAAGCGCGAAAACATTCATTTTCCCCACTGAAACAAGCGTGTGAGATTCATTTTCCCCACTGGAAACAACCGTGTAAGATTCATTTTCCCCACTGGAACAAGCCCCGTAAGATTCATTTTCCCAACTGAGACAAGCGTGTAAGATTTATTTTCCCCACTGAGACAAGCAAGATTTATTTTCCCAACTGAGACAAGCGTGTAAGATTCATTTTCCCAACTGAGACAAGCGTGTAGATTTATTTTCCCAACTGAGACAAGCGTGTAAGATTCATTTTCCAACTGAGACAAGCGTGTAAGATTTATTTTCCCAACTGAGACAAGTGTGTAAGATTCATTTTACCCACTGAAACAAACGCGTAAGATTCATTTTCCCAACTGACACAAGCGTGTAATACTCATTTTCCCCACTGAAACAAGCCCCGTAAGATTCATTTTCCCACTGAAACAAGCCCATGTAAGATTCATTTTCCCAACTGAGACAAGCGTGTAAGATTCATTTTCCCCACTGGAACAAGCCCCGTAAGATTCATTTCCCAACTGAGACAAGCGTGTAATACTCATTTTCCCCACTGAAACAAGCCCCGTAAGATTCATTTTCCCCACTGGAACAAGCCCCGTAAGATTCATTTTCCCAACTGAGACAAGCCTGTAAGATTCATTTTTCCCCACTGAAACAAGCGTGTAAGATTCATTTTCCCACTGAAACAAGCGTGTAAAGATTCATTTTCCCAACTGAGACAAGCGTGTAAGATTCACTTTCCCCACTGAAACAAGCCCCGTAAGATTCATTTTCCCCACTGAGACAAGCGTGTAAGATTCATTTTCCCCACTGAGACAAACGCGTAGATTCATTTTCCCCACTGAAACAAGCCCTGTAAGATCCATTTCCCAACTGAGACAAGCGCGTGAATTCATTTTCCCCACTGAAACAAGCGCGTGGATTCATTTTCCCCATTGAAACAAGCGCAAAACATTCATTTTTCCCCACTGAAACAAGCGCGAAACATTCATTTTTCCCCACTGAAACAAGCGCATAAGATTCATTTTCCCCACTCAAACAAGCGTAACATTCATTTTCCCCACTGAAACAAACGTAAGATTCATTTTCCCCACTGAAACAAGCGCGTAACAATCATTTTCCCCACTGAAACAAGCGCGTAAGATTCATTTTCCCCACTGAAACAAGCGCGTAAGATTCATTTTCCCCACTGAAACAAGCGCGAAACATTCAATTTCCCCACTGAAACAAGCGCGAAACATTCATTTCCCCACTGAAAAACAAGCGCGAAACATTCATTTTCCCCACTGAAACAAGCGCGTAAGATTCATTTTCCCCACTGAAACAAGCGCGTAGATTCATTTTCCCAACTGAAACAAGCGCGGGATTCATTTCCCCACCAAACACTCATTCATTTTCCCACTGAAACAAGCGATGTAAAATTCATTTTCCCCACTGAAACAAGTGCGTAAAAGTGGATTCAATTTCCCCACTGAAACAAGCGCGTAACATTCATTTTCTCCATTGAAACAAGCGCGTAACATTCATTTTCCCCACTGAAACAAGCGCATAAGATTCATTTTCCCCACTGAAACAAACGCGTAAGATTCATTTTCCCCACTGAAACAAGCGTAAGATTCATTTTCCCCACTGAAACAAACGTAAGATTCATTTTCCCCACTGAAACAAGCGCGTAAGATTCATTTTCCCCACTGAAACAAGCACGTAACATTCATTTTTCCCACTGAAAACCAGGGCGTAGATTCATTTTCCCCACTGACGTAATTCATTTTCCCCACTGAAATAAGCGTGTAAGATTCATTTTCCCCACTGAAACAAGCGCGTGGATTCATTTTCCCACTGAAACCAGCGTAAGATTCATTTTCCCCATTCAAGCAGATGCAAATGGATATCAGTATTAACTTGGAAGAAAAACATCTGCAAGAGACTAACGTCCAATGCAGGAGTTGACTATTGTGACATGTTCCGCTTCACACTGTAGAACTTTAATTCATTTCACCTTGTTGGAGGGGTGGGAGTGGAGTAGAATGGGAGAGTGGGAGTCACACAAGAGCACAAATATTGCGAACAATCCTATCACAACAACAATGAACATGTTGAATAGGCTTCAAATCTTGACTGAAAGCTAAGGACAAACCCAGTGACTGCAATTCCCATCCACTTACTAGCGTACCAAGATGATAAAATAATTGCTACGAATTTCCATGATGTGAAATCTTAACACAAATCGCATTGACGATATTGTCGTTTCTCAATAGCAAATCCGAAACGTTACAAATATGGGAGAAAACATTATCTAATACATCATGTTTTTCTGCTGTTCTTATTTTACAACTCATTCCAGTAGAGATGAAAAAGGAGATGAAAATGTGGATTTCCTTTTACAACTCATTCAGTAGAGATGAAAAATGTGGATTTCACAACTCATTCCAGTAGAGATGAAAATGTGGATTTCCTTCACAACTCATTCCAGTAGAGATGAAAATGTGGATTTCCTTCACAACTCATTCCAGTAGAGATGAAAAATGTGGATTTCCTTCACAACTCATTCCAGTAGAGATGAAAAATGTGGATTTTTCCTTCACAACTCATTCCAGTAGAGATGAAAAATGTGGATTTCCTTCACAACTCATTCCAGTAGAGATGAAAATGTGGATTTCCTTCACAACTCATTCCAGTAGAGATGAAAATGTGAATTTCCTTCACAACTCATTCTAGTAGAGATGAAAAATGTGGATTTCCTTCACAACTCATTCCAGTAGAGATGAAAAATGTGGATTTCCTTCACAACTCATTCCAGTAGAGATGAAAATGTGGATTTCCTTTTACAACTCATTCCAGTAGAGATGAAAAAGGTGGATTTCCTTTACAACTCATTCCAGAAGAGATGAAAATGTGGATTTCCTTTACAACTCATTCCAGTAGAGATGAAAAATGTGGATTTCCTTCAAGACGGTTAAGGCCCCTTTACACGTACCATTAATTCATCGACAAACTGTACGATATCAAAAGGATGGCGGGAATCCTATCAACTTCTCGATACACCTGAGCGTGGAAACGAGCAATCCTCTCGATATCGAAGAGTTTTCACTCCAGGCGCCAGACATTTTCCCGCAGGCGAACTGAAGGATGAGCGACGAGTGGCGACGAGGGAGTGACTTCTTTGATGTTGCCGCAGGTGGAGTCAAAAAAATGCAGTCTAAAAATTATCTAAATATTAGTCAAATCAGACAAATGATATGATTTTCTTGATCAGCGACCTAAAATTAGCAAAAATTCGGCGGGAAGCGCCATTTAATGCCGGATTACCGAGGTTAAATCTGTGTGTGTGTGTTTTCTTTTGTTTTGTTTTTGTTGACGTTTTGAATTTTGCGTCAACTAGCTACAACTAAAGCACAACAGTCAAAGGACTGACAGTTTAAAGATAAAAACATTCCGGCCGTTACCTTGGCAAAATTCAATTGCTACCAAAGCCGTTACCGTGGCAAAATTCAATTGCTACCAAAGCCGTCAACGAGGCAAAATTCAATTGCTACCAAAGCCGTCACTCTACCGTGGCAAAATTCAATTGCTACCAAAGGCGTTACCTTGGCAAAATTCAATAGCTACCAAAGCCGTTACCATGGCAAAATTCAATTGCTACCAAAGCCGTCACCGTGACAAAATTCCATTGCTACCAAAGCCGTCACCGTGGCAAAATTCAATTGCTACCAAAGGCGTTACCCTACCGTGGCAAAATTCAATTGCTACCAAAGCCGTCACCGTGGCAAAATTCCATTGCTACCAAAGCCGTCACCGTGGCATAATTCAATTGCTACCAAAGGCTTTACCCTACCGTGGCAAAATTCAATTGCTACCAAAGGCGTTACCCTATCGTGGCAAAATTCAATTGCTACCAAAGCCGTTACCGTGGTAAAATTCAATTGCTACCAAAGCCGTCACCGTGGCAAATTCAATTGCTACCAAAGCCGTCACTCTACCGTGGCAAAATTCAATTGCTACCAAAGCCGTTACCGTGGCAAAATTCAATTGCTACAAAAGCCGTCACCGTGGCAAAAATTCAATTGCTACCATAGGCGTTACCGTGGCAAAATTCAATTGCTACCAAAGGCGTTACCGTAGCAAAATTCAATTCCTACCAAAGGCGTTACCGTGGCAAAATTCAATTGCTACAAAAGCCGTTACCGTGGCAAAATTCAATTGCTACCAAAGCCGTTACCCTACCGTGGCAAAATTCAATTGCTACCAAAAGCGTTACCTTAGCAAAATTCAATTGCTACCAAAGGCGTTACCTTGGCAAAATTCAATTGCTACCAAAGCCGTTACCCTACCGTGGTAAAATTCAATTGCTACCAAAGGCGTTACCTTGGCAAAATTCAATTGCTACCAAAGGCGTTACCTTTGGCAAAATTCAATTGCTACCAAAGCCGTTACCCTACTGTGGCAAAATTCAATTGCTACCAAAGGCGTTACCTTGCAAAATTCAATTCCTATCAAAGGCGTTACCGTGGCAAAATTCAATTCTCTATCAAAGGCGTTACCTTGGCAAAATTCAATTCCTATCAAAGGCGTTACCTTGGCAAAATTCAATTCCTATCAAAGGCGTTACCGTGGCAAAATTCAATTCCTATCAAAGGCGTTACCGTGGCAAAATTCAATTCTATCAAAGGCGTTACCGTGGCAAAATTCAATTCCTATCAAAGGCGTTACCGTGGCAAAATTCAATTCCTATTAAAGGCGTTACCGTGGCAAAATTCAATTCCTATCAAAGGCGTTACCGTGGCAAAATTCAATTCCTATCAAAGGCGTTACCGTGGCAAAATTCAATTCCTATCAAAGGCGTTACCGTGGCAAAATTCAATTGCTACCAAAGCCGTCACCGTGGCAAAATTCAATTGCTACCAAAGCCGTTACCGTGGCAAAATTCAATTGCTACCAAAGCCGTCACCGTGGCAAAATTCAATTGCTACCATAGGCGTTACCTTGGCAAAATTCAATTCCTACCAAAGGCGTTACCTTGGCAAAATTAAATTCCTACCAAAGCCGTTACCTTGGCAAAATTCAATTCTACCAAAGGCGTTACCGTGGCAAATTCAATTGCTACCAAAAGGCCTGTTTGAAATACCCCTACAACCTCTCATACCTCAGGCTTATCGACAAGTTTTTTAATCTCAAGATGTACAAGAGGCAAAGACCAGTTTTTTTAATCTCAATATGTACAAGAGGCAAAGGCCAGTTTTTTAATCTCAATATGTACAAGAGGCAAAGACCAGTTTTTTAATCTCAATATGTACAAGAGGCAAAGACCAGTTTTTTAATCTCAATATGTACAAGAGGCAAAGACCAGTTTTTTTAATCTCAATATGTACAAGAGGCAAAGACCAGTTTTTTTCTCAATATGTACTTTTTAATCAATATGTACAAGAGGCAAAGACCAGTTTTTTTTAATCTCAATATGTACAAGAGGCAAAGACCAGTTTTTTTAATCTCAATATGTACAAGAGGCAAAGACCAGTTTTTTAATCTCAATATGTACAAGAGGCAAAGACCAGTTTTTAATCTCAATATGTACAAGAGGCAAAGACCAGTTTTTTAATCTCAATATGTACAAGAGGCAAAGACCAGTTTTTTTAATCTCAATATGTACAAGAGGCAAAGACCAGTTTTTTTAATCTCAATATGTACAAGAGGCAAAGACCAGTTTTTTAATCTCAATATGTACAAGAGGCAAAGACCAGTTTTTTTTAAATCTCAATATGTACAAGAGGCAAAGACCAGTTTTTTAATCTCAATATGTACAAGAGGCAAAGACCAGTTTTTTAATCTCAATATGTACAAGAGGCAAAGACCAGTTTTTTTAATCTCAATATGTACAAGAGGCAAAGACCAGTTTTTTAATCTCAATATGTACAAGAGGCAAAGACCAGTTTTTTTAATCTCAATATGTACAAGAGGCAAAGACCAGTTTTTTTAATCTCAATATGTACAAGAGGCAAAGACCAGTTTTTTTAATCTCAATATGTACAAGAGGCAAAGACCAGTTTTTTAATCTCAATATGTACAAGAGGCAAAGACCAGTTTTTTTAATCTCAATATGTACAAGAGGCAAAGACCAGTTTTTTAATCTCAATATGTACAAGAGGCAAAGACCAGTTTTTTAATCTCAATATGTACAAGAGGCAAAGACCAGTTTTTTAATCTCAATATGTACAAGAGGCAAAGACCAGTTTTTTAATCTCAATATGTACAAGAGGCAAAGACCAGTTTTTTAATCTCAATATGTACAAGAGGCAAAGACCAGTTTTTTAATCTCAATATGTACAAGAGGCAAAGACCAGTTTTTAATCTCAATATGTACAAGAGGCAAAGACCAGTTTTTAATCTCAATATGTACAAGAGGCAAAAGACCAGTTTTTTTAATCTCAATATGTACAAGAGGCAAAGACCAGTTTTTTTAATCTCAATATGTACAAGAGGCAAAGACCAGTTTTTAATCTCAATATGTACAAGAGGCAAAGACCAGTTTTTTTAATCTCAATATGTACAAGAGGCAAAGACCAGTTTTTTAATCTCAATATGTACAAGAGGCAAAGACCAGTTTTTTTATCTCAATATGTACAAGAGGCAAAGACCAGTTTTTTTAATCTCAATATGTACAAGGGCAAAGACCAGTTTTTTTTAATCTCAATATGTACAAGAGGCAAAGACCAGTTTTTTAATCTCAATATGTACAAGAGGCAAAGACCAGTTTTTTAATCTCAATATGTACAAGAGGCAAAGACCAGTTTTTTAATCTCAATATGTACAAGAGGCAAAGACCAGTTTTTTTAATCTCAATATGTACAAGAGGCAAAGACCAGTTTTTTAATCTCAATATGTACAAGAGGCAAAGACCAGTTTTAATCTCAATATGTACAAGAGGCAAAGACCAGTTTTTTTTAATCTCAATATGTACAAGAGGCAAAGACCAGTTTTTTTAATCTCAATATGTACAAGAGGCAAAGACCAGTTTTTTAATCTCAATATGTACAAGAGGCAAAGACCAGTTTTTTAATCTCAATATGTACAAGAGGCAAAGACCAGTTTTTTAATCTCAATATGTACAAGAGGCAAAGACCAGTTTTTTAATCTCAATATGTACAAGAGGCAAAGACCAGTTTTTTTAATCTCAATATGTACAAGAGGCAAAGACCAGTTTTTTTAATCTCAATATGTACAAGAGGCAAAGACCAGTTTTTTTAATCTCAATATGTACAAGAGGCAAAGACCAGTTTTTTAATCTCAATATGTACAAGAGGCAAAGACCAGTTTTTTAATCTCAATATGTACAAGAGGCAAAGACCAGTTTTTTAATCTCAATATGTACAAGAGGCAAAGACCAGTTTTTTTAATCTCAATATGTACAAGAGGCAAAGACCAGTTTTTTTAATCTCAATATGTACAAGAGGCAAAGACCAGTTTTTTTAATCTCAATATGTACAAGAGGCAAAGACCAGTTTTTTTAATCTCAATATGTACAAGAGGCAAAGACCAGTTTTTTTTAATCTCAATATGTACAAGAGGCAAAGACCAGTTTTTTTAATCTCAATATGTACAAGAGGCAAAGACCAGTTTTTTTAATCTCAATATGTACAAGAGGCAAAGACCAGTTTTTTAATCTCAATATGTACAAGAGGCAAAGACCAGTTTTTTTAATCTCAATATGTACAAGAGGCAAAGACCAGTTTTTTAATCTCAATATGTACAAGAGGCAAAGACCAGTTTTTAATCTCAATATGTACAAGAGGCAAAGACCAGTTTTTTTTAATCTCAATATGTACAAGAGGCAAAAGACCAGTTTTTTTAATCTCAATATGTACAAGAGGCAAAGACCAGTTTTTTTAATCTCAATATGTACAAGAGGCAAAGACCAGTTTTTTTAATCTCAATATGTACAAGAGGCAAAGACCAGTTTTTTTAATCTCAATATGTACAAGAGGCAAAGACCAGTTTTTTAATCTCAATATGTACAAGAGGCAAAGACCAGTTTTTTAATCTCAATATGTACAAGAGGCAAAGACCAGTTTTTTAATCTCAATATGTACAAGAGGCAAAGACCAGTTTTTTTAATCTCAATATGTACAAGAGGCAAAGACCAGTTTTTTAATCTCAATATGTACAAGAGGCAAAGACCAGTTTTTACTCAATATGTACAAGAGGCAAAGACCAGTTTTTTTAATCTCAATATGTACAAGAGGCAAAGACCAGTTTTTTTTAATCTCAATATGTACAAGAGGCAAAGACCAGTTTTTTTAATCTCAATATGTACAAGAGGCAAAGACCAGTTTTTTAATCTCAATATGTACAAGAGGCAAAGACCAGTTTTTCTCAATATGTACAAGAGGCAAAGACCAGTTTTTTTATCTCAATATGTACAAGAGGCAAAGACCAGTTTTTTTAATCTCAATATGTACAAGAGGCAAAGACCAGTTTTTTTAATCTCAATATGTACAAGAGGCAAAGACCAGTTTTTTTATCTCAATATGTACAAGAGGCAAGAGGCAAAGACCAGTTTTTTTAATCTCAATATGTACAAGAGGCAAAGACCAGTTTTTTTAATCTCAATATGTACAAGAGGCAAAGACCAGTTTTTTTAATCTCAATATGTACAAGAGGCAAAGACCAGTTTTTTAATCTCAATATGTACAAGAGGCAAAGACCAGTTTTTTAATCTCAATATGTACAAGAGGCAAAAGACCAGTTTTTTTAATCTCAATATGTACAAGAGGCAAAGACCAGTTTTTTAATCTCAATATGTACAAGAGGCAAAGACCAGTTTTTTAATATGTACTCTCAATATGTACAAGAGGCAAAGACCAGTTTTTTAATCTCAATATGTACAAGAGGCAAAGACCAGTTTTTTTAATCTCAATATGTACAAGAGGCAAAGACCAGTTTTTTAATCTCAATATGTACAAGAGGCAAAGACCAGTTTTTTTAATCTCAATATGTACAAGAGGCAAAGACCAGTTTTTTAATCTCAATATGTACAAGAGGCAAAGACCAGTTTTTTAATCTCAATATGTACAAGAGGCAAAGACCAGTTTTTTAATCTCAATATGTACAAGAGGCAAAGACCAGTTTTTTTAATCTCAATATGTACAAGAGGCAAAGACCAGTTTTTTTAATCTCAATATGTACAAGAGGCAAAGACCAGTTTTTTTAATCTCAATATGTACAAGAGGCAAAGACCAGTTTTTTAATCTCAATATGTACAAGAGGCAAAGACCAGTTTTTTAATCTCAATATGTACAAGAGGCAAAGACCAGTTTTTTTTAATCTCAATATGTACAAGAGGCAAAGACCAGTTTTTTAATCTCAATATGTACAAGAGGCAAAGACCAGTTTTTTTAATCTCAATATGTACAAGAGGCAAAGACCAGTTTTTTTAATCTCAATATGTACAAGAGGCAAAGACCAGTTTTTTAATCTCAATATGTACAAGAGGCAAAGACCAGTTTTTTAATCTCAATATGTACAAGAGGCAAAGACCAGTTTTTTTTTAATCAATCAATATGTACAAGAGGCAAAGACCAGTTTTTTTTATCTCAATATGTACAAGAGGCAAAGACCAGTTTTTTTAATCTCAATATGTACAAGAGGCAAAGACCAGTTTTTTAATCTCAATATGTACAAGAGGCAAAGACCAGTTTTTTTAATCTCAATATGTACAAGAGGCAAAGACCAGTTTTTTAATCTCAATATGTACAAGAGGCAAAGACCAGTTTTTTTAATCTCAATATGTACAAGAGGCAAAGACCAGTTTTTTAATCTCAATATGTACAAGAGGCAAAGACCAGTTTTTTAATCTCAATATGTACAAGAGGCAAAGACCAGTTTTTTAATCTCAATATGTACAAGAGGCAAAGACCAGTTTTTTTAATCTCAATATGTACAAGAGGCAAAGACCAGTTTTTTAATCTCAATATGTACAAGAGGCAAAGACCAGTTTTTCTCAATATGTACAAGAGGCAAAGACCAGTTTTTTTTAATCTCAATATGTACAAGAGGCAAAGACCAGTTTTTTAATCTCAATATGTACAAGAGGCAAAGACCAGTTTTTTAATCTCAATATGTACAAGAGGCAAAGACCAGTTTTTTTAATCTCAATATGTACAAGAGGCAAAGACCAGTTTTTTAATCTCAATATGTACAAGAGGCAAAGACCAGTTTTTTTAATCTCAATATGTACAAGAGGCAAAGACCAGTTTTTTAATCTCAATATGTACAAGAGGCAAAGACCAGTTTTTAATCTCAATATGTACAAGAGGCAAAGACCAGTTTTTTTTAATCTCAATATGTACAAGAGGCAAAGACCAGTTTTTTTAATCTCAATATGTACAAGAGGCAAAGACCAGTTTTTTTTAATCTCAATATGTACAAGAGGCAAAGACCAGTTTTTTAATCTCAATATGTACAAGAGGCAAAGACCAGTTTTTTTAATCTCAATATGTACAAGAGGCAAAGACCAGTTTTTTAATCTCAATATGTACAAGAGGCAAAGACCAGTTTTTTTAATCTCAATATGTACAAGAGGCAAAGACCAGTTTTTTAATCTCAATATGTACAAGAGGCAAAGACCAGTTTTTTAATCTCAATATGTACAAGAGGCAAAGACCAGTTTTTTTAATCTCAATATGTACAAGAGGCAAAGACCAGTTTTTTTAATCTCAATATGTACAAGAGGCAAAAGACCAGTTTTTTTAATCTCAATATGTACAAGAGGCAAAGACCAGTTTTTTTAATCTCAATATGTACAAGAGGCAAAGACCAGTTTTTTAATCTCAATATGTACAAGAGGCAAAGACCAGTTTTTTTAAATCTCAATATGTACAAGAGGCAAAGACCAGTTTTTTTAATCTCAATATGTACAAGAGGCAAAGACCAGTTTTTTTAATCTCAATATGTACAAGAGGCAAAGACCAGTTTTTTTTAATCTCAATATGTACAAGAGGCAAAGACCAGTTTTTTAATCTCAATATGTACAAGAGGCAAAGACCAGTTTTTTAATCTCAATATGTACAAGAGGCAAAGACCAGTTTTTTAATCTCAATATGTACAAGAGGCAAAAGACCAGTTTTTTAATCTCAATATGTACAAGAGGCAAAGACCAGTTTTTTTAATCTCAATATGTACAAGAAGCAAAGACCAGTTTTTTTAATCTCAATATGTACAAGAGGCAAAGACCAGTTTTTTAATCTCAATATGTACAAGAGGCAAAGACCAGTTTTTTTATCTCAATATGTACAAGAGGCAAAGACCAGTTTTTTTAATCTCAATATGTACAAGAGGCAAAGACCAGTTTTTAATCTCAATATGTACAAGAATCAAAGACCAGTTTTTTTAATCTCAATATGTACAAGAGGCAAAGACCAGTTTTTTTAATCTCAATATGTACAAGAGGCAAAGACCAGTTTTTTTAATCTCAATATGTACAAGAGGCAAAGACCAGTTTTTTAATCTCAATATGTACAAGAGGCAAAGACCAGTTTTTTTAATCTCAATATGTACAAGAGGCAAAGACCAGTTTTTTAATCTCAATATGTACAAGAGGCAAAGACCAGTTTTTTTAATCTCAATATGTACAAGAGGCAAAGACCAGTTTTTTAATCTCAATATGTACAAGAGGCAAAGACAAGAGGCAGACCAGTTTTAATCTCAATATGTACAAGAGGCAAAGACCAGTTTTTTAATCTCAATATGTACAAGAGGCAAAGACCAGTTTTTTAATCTCAATATGTACAAGAGGCAAAGACCAGTTTTTTTAATCTCAATATGTACAAGAGGCAAAGACCAGTTTTTTTAATCTCAATATGTACAAGAGGCAAAGACCAGTTTTTTAATCTCAATATGTACAAGAGGCAAAGACCAGTTTTTTAATCTCAATATGTACAAGAGGCAAAGATCAGTTTTTTTAATCTCAATATGTACAAGAGGCAAAGACCAGTTTTTTAATCTCAATATGTTTTTACAAGAGGCAAAGACCAGTTTTTTTAATCTCAATATGTACAAGAGGCAAAGACCAGTTTTTTTCTCAATCTCAATATGTACAAGAGGCAAAGACCAGTTTTTTTAATCTCAATATGTACAAGAGGCAAAGACCAGTTTTTTAATCTCAATATGTACAAGAGGCAAAGACCAGTTTTTTAATCTCAATATGTACAAGAGGCAAAGACCAGTTTTTAATCTCAATATGTACAAGAGGCAAAGACCAGTTTTTTAATCTCAATATGTACAAGAGGCAAAGACCAGTTTTTTAATCTCAATATGTACAAGAGGCAAAGACCAGTTTTTTTAATCTCAATATGTACAAGAGGCAAAGACCAGTTTTTTTAATCTCAATATGTACAAGAGGCAAAAGACCAGTTTTTTTATGTACAATTTTTTTTAATCTCAATATGTACAAGAGGCAAAGACCAGTTTTTTTAATCTCAATATGTACAAGAGGCAAAGACCAGTTTTTTTAATCTCAATATGTACAAGAGGCAAAGACCAGTTTTTTTAATCTCAATATGTACAAGAGGCAAAGACCAGTTTTTTAATCTCAATATGTACAAGAGGCAAAGACCAGTTTTTTAAATCTCAATATGTACAAGAGGCAAAGACCAGTTTTTTTTAATCTCAATATGTACAAGAGGCAAAGACCAGTTTTTTTAATCTCAATATGTACAAGAGGCAAAGACCAGTTTTTTAATCTCAATATGTACAAGAGGCAAAGACCAGTTTTTTTAATCTCAATATGTACAAGAGGCAAAGACCAGTTTTTTAATCTCAATATGTACAAGAGGCAAAGACCAGTTTTTTAATCTCAATATGTACAAGAGGCAAAGACCAGTTTTTTAATCTCAATATGTACAAGAGGCAAAGACCAGTTTTTTAATCTCAATATGTACAAGAGGCAAAGACCAGTTTTTTTAATCTCAATATGTACAAGAGGCAAAGACCAGTTTTTTTAATCTCAATATGTACAAGAGGCAAAGACCAGTTTTTTAATCTCAATATGTACAAGAGGCAAAGACCAGTTTTTTAATCTCAATATGTACAAGAGGCAAAGACCAGTTTTTTAATCTCAATATGTACAAGAGGCAAAGACCAGTTTTTTAATCTCAATATGTACAAGAGGCAAAGACCAGTTTTTTTAATCTCAATATGTACAAGAGGCAAAGACCAGTTTTTTTAATCTCAATATGTACAAGAGGCAAAGACCAGTTTTTTTAATCTCAATATGTACAAGAGGCAAAGACCAGTTTTTTTAATCTCAATATGTACAAGAGGCAAAGACCAGTTTTTTAATCTCAATATGTACAAGAGGCAAAGACCAGTTTTTTTAATCTCAATATGTACAAGAGGCAAAGACCAGTTTTTTTAATCTCAATATGTACAAGAGGCAAAGACCAGTTTTTTTAATCTCAATATGTACAAGAGGCAAAGACCAGTTTTTTTAATCTCAATATGTACAAGAGGCAAAGACCAGTTTTTTAATCTCAATATGTACAAGAGGCAAAGACCTGTTTTTTAATCTCAATATGTACAAGAGGCAAAGACCAGTTTTTTTAATCTCAATATGTACAAGAGGCAAAGACCAGTTTTCTCAATATGTACAAGAGGCAAAGACCAGTTTTTTTAATCTCAATATGTACAAGAGGCAAAGACCAGTTTTTTTTAATCTCAATATGTACAAGAGGCAAAGACCAGTTTTTTTAATCTCAATATGTACAAGAGGCAAAGACCAGTTTTTTAATCTCAATATGTACAAGAGGCAAAGACCAGTTTTTTAATCTCAATATGTACAAGAGGCAAAGACCAGTTTTTTAATCTCAATATGTACAAGAGGCAAAGACCAGTTTTTTAATCTCAATATGTACAAGAGGCAAAGACCAGTTTTTTAATCTCAATATGTACAAGAGGCAAAGACCAGTTTTTTTTAATCTCAATATGTACAAGAGGCAAAGACTCAGTTTTTTTTAATCTCAATATGTACAAGAGGCAAAGACCAGTTTTTTTAATCTCAATATGTACAAGAGGCAAAAAGACCAGTTTTTTAATCTCAATATGTACAAAGACCAGTTTTTTAATCTCAATATGTACAAGAGGCAAAGACCAGTTTTTTTTAATCTCAATATGTACAAGAGGCAAAGACCAGTTTTTTAATCTCAATATGTACAAGAGGCAAAGACCAGTTTTTTTAATCTCAATATGTACAAGAGGCAAAGACCAGTTTTTTAATCTCAATATGTACAAGAGGCAAAGACCAGTTTTTTAATCTCAATATGTACAAGAGGCAAAGACCAGTTTTTTAATCTCAATATGTACAAGAGGCAAAGACCAGTTTTTTAATCTCAATATGTACAAGAGGCAAAGACCAGTTTTTTAATCTCAATATGTACAAGAGGCAAAGACCAGTTTTTTTAATCTCAATATGTACAAGAGGCAAAGACCAGTTTTTTTAATCTCAATATGTACAAGAGGCAAAGACCAGTTTTTTAATCTCAATATGTACAAGAGGCAAAGACCAGTTTTTAATCTCAATATGTACAAGAGGCAAAGACCAGTTTTTTAATCTCAATATGTACAAGAGGCAAAGACCAGTTTTTTAATCTCAATATGTACAAGAGGCAAAGACCAGTTTTTTAATCTCAATATGTACAAGAGGCAAAGACCAGTTTTTTTAATCTCAATATGTACAAGAGGCAAAGACCAGTTTTTTTAATCTCAATATGTACAAGAGGCAAAGACCAGTTTTTTTAATCTCAATATGTACAAGAGGCAAAGACCAGTTTTTTAATCTCAATATGTACAAGAGGCAAAACCAGTTTTAATCTCAATATGTACAAGAGGCAAAGACCAGTTTTTTAATCTCAATATGTACAAGAGGCAAAGACCAGTTTTTTAAATCTCAATATGTACAAGAGGCAAAGACCAGTTTTTTTTAATCTCAATATGTACAAGAGGCAAAGACCAGTTTTTTTAATCTCAATATGTACAAGAGGCAAAGACCAGTTTTTTTAATCTCAATATGTACAAGAGGCAAAGACCAGTTTTTTAATCTCAATATGTACAAGAGGCAAAGACCAGTTTTTTTAATCTCAATATGTACAAGAGGCAAAGACCAGTTTTTTTAATCTCAATATGTACAAG
This sequence comes from Doris montereyensis, assembly GCA_037039925.1. NCBI lineage: Eukaryota > Metazoa > Mollusca > Gastropoda > Nudibranchia > Dorididae > Doris > Doris montereyensis. Next base: position 384,748 of record JAXRKP010000229.1, on the reverse strand, counting down.
AGGCAAAGACCAGTTTTTTTAATCTCAATATGTACAAGAGGCAAAGACCAGTTTTTTAATCTCAATATGTACAAGAGGCAAAGACCAGTTTTTTAATCTCAATATGTACAAGAGGCAAAGACCAGTTTTTTAATCTCAATATGTACAAGAGGCAAAGACCATTTTTTAAATCTTTTTTTAATCTCAATATGTACAAGAGGCAAAGACCAGTTTTTTTTAATATCAATATGTACAAGAGGCAAAGACCAGTTTTTTAATCTCAATATGTACAAGAGGCAAAGACCAGTTTTTTTAATCTCAATACGTACAAGATGCAAAGACCAGTTTTTTTAATCTCAATATGTACAAGAGGCAAAGACCAGTTTTTTTAATCTCAATACGTACAAGAGGCAAAGACCAGTTTTTTAAATCTCAATATGTACAAGAGGCAAAGACCAGTTTTTTAATCTCAATATGTACAAGAGGCAAAGACCAGTTTTTTTAATCTCAATATGTACAAGAGGCAAAGACCAGTTTTTTAATCTCAATATGTACAAGAGGCAAAGACCAGTTTTTTTAATCTCAATATGTACAAGAGGCAAAGACCAGTTTTTTTAATCTCAATATGTACAAGAGGCAAAGACCAGTTTTTTTTTAATCTCAATATGTACAAGAGGCAAAGACCAGTTTTTTAATCTCAATATGTACAAGAGGCAAAGACCAGTTTTTTTTAATCTCAATATGTACAAGAGGCAAAGACCAGTTTTTTTAATCTCAATATGTACAAGAGGCAAAGACCAGTTTTTTTAATCTCAATATGTACAAGAGGCAAAGACCAGTTTTTTTAATCTCAATATGTACAAGAGGCAAAGACCAGTTTTTTAATCTCAATATGTACAAGAGGCAAAGACCAGTTTTTTAATCTCAATATGTACAAGAGGCAAAGACCAGTTTTTTAATCTCAATATGTACAAGAGGCAAAGACCAGTTTTTTAATCTCAATATGTACAAGAGGCAAAGACCAGTTTTTTAATCTCAATATGTACAAGAGGCAAAGGTCAGTTTTTTAATCTCAATATGTACAAAGGCAAACCAGTTTTTCACAATCTCAATATGTACAAAGAGGCAAAGACCAGTTTTTTTAATCTCAATATGTACAAGGGCCAAAGACCAGTTTTTTATTTGGATCTCAATATGTACAAGAACAAAAGACCAGTTTTTTAATCTCAATATGTACAAACGAAAACTGACCAGTTTTTTTAATCTCAATATGTACAAGAGGCAAAGACCAGTTTTTTAATCTCAATATGTACAAGAGGCAAGGTTTTTAATCTCAATATGTACAATAGGCAAAGACCAGTTTTTTAATCTCAATATGTAAACTTTTAATCTCAATATGTACAAGAGGCAAAAGGTCAGAGGGAAGGAAGTGTGGCTGGGCATTTCAAACTTTTCTCACAATAAAATTTGCCCAGGTGTACCAGGATCGTCAATTTTGACGTGAAGGGCCAGAATATATTTTTATTTGGATCGCGGTTATATTTTCATATTGAACTTAAAAACATTTCATAAACTTCCGTACACAAACGTAAACTGGTATCGTTATACCTGTACGATGTATTACCATGTTACGATAGATATACAACTTTCATGTAAACTGTTATCGTTATACATGTATGAGGTATTACAATAAGTTACGATAGATATACAACTTTTATGTAAACTGTTATCGTTATACGTGTATGATGTGTTACCATACGTTACGATAGATATACAACTTTTATGTAAACTGTTATCGTTATACGTGTATGATGTGTTACCATAAGTTACGATAGATATACAACTTTCATGTAAACTGGTATCGTTATACTTGTATGATGTGTTACTACGTTACGATAGATATACAACTTTCATGTAAACTGTTAGCGTTATACTTGTATGATGTGTTACCATGTTACGATAGATATACAACTTTCATGTAAACTGGTATCGTTATACTTGTATGATGTGTTACCATGTTACGATAGATATACAACTTTCATGTAAACTGTTATCGTTATACTTGTATGATGTATTACCATGTTACGATAGATATACAACTTTCATGTAAACTGTTAGCGTTATACTTGTATGATGTGTTACCATGTTACGATAGATATGCAACTTTTATGTAAACTGGTATCGTTATACTTGTATGATGTATTACCATGTTACGATAGATATACAACTTTTATGTAAACTGTTATCGTTATACTTGTATGATGTATTACCATGTTACGATAGATATACAACTTTCATGTAAACTGTTATGGTTATACTTGTATGATGTATTACCATGTTACGATAGATATACAACTTTCATGTAAACTGGTATCGTTATACTTGTATGATGTGTTACCATTACGATAGATATGCAACTTTCATGTAAACTGTTAGCGTTATACTTGTTTAATGTATTACCATGTTGATAGATATACAACTTTTTATGTAAACTGTATCGATATATTATGATGTATTACCATGTTACGATAGATATACAACTTTCATGTAAACTGTTAGCGTTATACTTGTATGATGTATTACCATGTTACGATAGATATACAACTTTCATGTAAACTGTTATCGTTATACTTGTATGATGTATTACCATGTTACGATAGATATACAAGTTTAATGTAAACTGATGGTTTTACCTGTATGATATATTACAATAAGTTACGATAGATATACAACTTTCATGTAAACTGTTATCGTTATACTTGTATGATATATTACAATAAGTTACGATAGATATACACCTTTGATGTGAGGAAGAGTGTGTGAGTAAGAGAGAGATAGGGAGGGAGGGAGGGAGAGAGGAGAGACGAGAACGGAGAGACGAGAGAGAGAGAGAGAGAGAGAGAGAGAGAGAGAGAGAGAGAGAGAGAGAGAGAGAGAGAGAGAGAGAGAGAGAGAGAGAGAGAGAGAGAGAGAGAGAGAGAGAGAGAGAGAGAGAGAGAGAGAGAGAGAGAGAGAGAGAGAGAGAGAGAGAGAGAGAGGAAAGTAAAACGCAGGAAAGGAAGAAAGCAAGAGAGAGGTTTGAGTATGGGAAACAAGAACAAAAGAAAAGGGAGAACTATTAGACTAGATCTATATCTCACTGTGTCTAGAAAGAAGAAATGATGGAGAATAAATGAAAGGAAGTATCAATCAAGCCGAAAGATGGATATACACCTTTCATTGATTTGGTTGGTAGAGCACTCTGTATTCAAGGCGAGGCGATGGGTGCCCACATGGAGGTCGCGGGTTCAATTCAATATTGCCCAAAGTGGGGGTTTTCTGTCTATTCCTTTACACTTGTCTCGTATTTGTTCCTATGGGGCTTTAAGATCCTTTAATGTCATCATCCTTCGACATGCCCTTGCCTCAATGTTTATGGTCTGTACAATTACAACTATCATATTACGTTTGCACATCTCTGTATAATAAAGGCATTATTTTCCCAGTTGTATTAGTTTTCATAATTACCGCCCTTGTCTGACCGGTGTTGTCGACATTGTTCCCTAATGTTCGTTACTTTCCTGTCTTTTGGTTTTGTTTGAAGTTATCAGTTGATACGAAATGAGGATGTTTTTCCCAAATGTATTTTTTCCAGCTTATCCTCTCAGCATATTTGATTTATTTACGCTTTCTTTCTCGAGATTTTGTTTTTAACCCTAGTCATGCCAGAACAGCTGTTGCACTGTTTCTGTGTAGATGTGTATGTGCATTGGTTTGTGTGTGTGTGTGTGTGTGTGTGTGTGTGTGTGGACACCCTGTATGCCTGATTATCCCCTCATTTTTACTCTTTCTACCAAGCAAAGCGGAAGGCCAATCAATGACCATCGTGGAACCTGAGCCTTGAGATCAATGAGCGCAATAATCGATGACGTCATTATGCCAGGGATCCTGTCTGGCGAAGCCTAGTACCTCACGGCCGATTAGACCGTGCCCCATCCACCCAGAGGTCGTTACAGGCTTCAGCCCCACAGGTCTCCGAGGCCATCTCACACTGCTCTATTGACTGTCCATTTTGGGGGTTGCAGCAACCCTAGCCCCTCAGAGGTGATACTCACATGGTTTTATTTGCTCTCCTCCAGCTGACAGCCAAGTGTTCAGTTACTTTTTCTATTTCAACTCGGCTTTCGGTCAATTTTAAATCAGCCGACTGTTCTCCTATCATCTTCTTGCTTGTCTGTCCGTATTTCTGTCGTCTGTGCATCTGTCTGCCTGTATATATGTATGCATGTATGTATTTATGTATTTATGTATGTATGTATGTATGTATGTATGCTTTCTGTCTTTCTGTCTCTGCATGTCTTTCTGACTTTCTCTTTATGTTTGCCCTATATGTCTTGGTTCTCTGCCACCCTGTCTGTCTGTCTGTCAATACATCGGCATCCAGATGTATATATTTGTATACCTGTATAGTTGCATGTCTGTCTATATGTATCTCTCTGTCGCTTTCTGTGGCTGTCTGTTTATCTGCTTATTTGTCTGCCAGTCGGCCTCTCTGTCTCTGTCTGTCTGTCTGTCTGTCTGTCTGTCTGTCCGTCTGTCTGTCTGTCTCTCTCTCTCTCTCTCTCTCTCTCTCTCTCTCTCTCTCTCTCTCTCTCTCTCTCTCTCTCTCTCTCTCTCTCTCTCTCTCTCTCTCTCTCTCTCTCTCTCTCCATATCTATATGTCTCTCTCTCTCTCTCTCTCTCTCTCCATATCTATATGTACGTATATATATATATATATATATATATAT
>JAXRKP010000229.1:367500-372500 GCA_037039925.1 Doris montereyensis | reverse complement strand
CAGAGCAAGAACAGATTTATCGATAGACAAAGCAAGGACAGATTTGTCCATAGACAGAGCAAGAACAGATTTATCGATAGACAGAGCAAGAACAGATTTATCGATCAACAAAGCAAGAACAGATTTATCGATAGACAGACCAAGAACAGATTTATCGATAGACAGAGCAAGAACAGATTTATCGATAGACAGAGCAAGAAAAGATTTATCGATAGACAGACCAAGAACAGATTTATCGATAGACAGAGCAAGAACATATTTATCGATAGACAGAGCAAGAACAGATTTATCGATAGACAGAGCAAGAACAGATTTATCGATAGACAGAGCAAGAACAGATTTATCGATAGACACAGCAAGAACAGATGTATGGATAGACAGAGCAAGAAAAGATTTATCGATAGACAGAGCAAGAACAGATTTATCGATAGAGCAAGAAAAGATTTATCGATAGACAGAGCAAGAAAAGATGCAACGATGCCAAAGATATCTGGTTCACTAAACAGGGCACAGAAATGGAAAATATGATTGCAAACCCAAAACTCAAAATACATGCACGGCAACATAACTGAAGTTTGTGGAAAGGAGAAGTGTACACAGAGTAGTTGTGTCAAAGGAAAGGAGAAGTGTACACAGAGTAGTTGTGTCAAAGGAAAGGAGAAGTGTACACAGAGTAGTTGTATCAAAGGAAAGGAGAAGTGTACACAGAGTAGTTGTGTCAAAGGAAAGGAGAAGTGTACACAGAGTAGTTGTATCAAAGGAAAGGAGAAGTGTACACAGAGTAGTTGTATCAAAGGAAAGGAGAAGTGTACACAGAGTAGGTGTATCAAAGGAAAGGAGAAGTGTACACAGAGTAGTTGTATCAAAGGAAAGGAGAAGTGTACACAGAGTAGGTGTATCAAAAGAAAGGAGAAGTGTACACAGAGTAGTTGTATCAAAGGAAAGGAGAAGTGTACACAGAGTAGTTGTATCAAAGGAAAGGAGAGGGATCAATTGTGATTGCCAGAGACGATGTCTTAACACGATGGTCTGAATGACGAGAGACCGGAAAAACAAAAGTTATTTATTTCTTCCTTTATCAGCTGTCATTCAACCTTCCGATGTATGGGTTTAGATGCCCGAAATGATCTTTTTCCAGGCTGCCCTGTGCTAGCATTTTCTGTTTCATTCCGTGAAAGTTAAATTTCTTTGCCTTAATGCCTCTTTTATATCTTCTTTCAACTTTCTCCGAGGTCTGCCTTTTGGTCTTTTACCTTCAGTTTTTAGCACTGTATACTGATTTAGCTATGATATTGTCATTCATTCTGTTTACATGCCCAAACCATCTCAGTTGATTCATTTCTATCTTAGTTTTTATGCTACCTGCTTTGGTTTAATCTCTTATTGTTGTGTTTCATGATTTTGTCTCTTTTAGTTTTCGCTACTCTCTTCTTAGATCTTTCATTGAAGGTCCAGGTTTCACTGCCATAGAGGAGAGTAAGACAATAAACTGTGTTGCATACTACCATTTTGGTTTTTACGACAATTCTTGTTTACCTACAAATGCCTTTCCTAGATGGTTATATATTACTTGCCTTTTTGATTCTATAGCTAATTTCGTCTCTTAGTTTTCCTTCTGAGTTCGTCATTACTCCTAGTTAATTGTAGCTTTAAACTTGTTTTAAATTCTACCTGCCGAATTTAAGATTTTGTGTTATAGCTTCCCTAGTTACTAGCATTGTCTTGATTTTCTTTGTATTTACTCTTATTCCTTTTTTTATTTAATTCATTATCCATCATGTTAACATTCAACTGGAGGTCCCTTTATGATTTTCCAAATTTAACCAAATCATCAGCAAATGAAAGCATTGATACATTTACTGGTTTGAGCTTCCATATACCTACATTCATTTTCTTCATTTTTGAGGATGCCTGTGCGACTGAATCCATAAATGTGATAAACAAAATGGGATTTAGAGGACAACCCTGTCTTACTCCTATATCTACATCAAATTCTTCATATATATTTCCAGATACTCTCACTGCACATGTTGGTTTATTATAAAAACTTTTAATAGCCCTAGTTAAAAGTTTCCTCTACGTTCTGTTCTTTTAAGGAATGCCATAGTTTGTCCCTCCTCACAATGTTAAACGCCTTTTCTAAGTCAATAAAACACAGGTGCAAGTCAATGTTTCTCTCAATAAATTGTTCTATTCTTTGCCTAATTGCAAATATGTGGTCTTGTACAATTCTTCCTGGTTTAAATCTCTGGTGTTCTTCAAACTGATCCTCTACTCTTTTCCTTATTCGCATTTCCAGAACCTGGAATACACTTTTCCTGGTACGCTAAGCAGTGATATCCACTTTATAGTTTGAGCATACCATAGTTGATCTTTTTCTTGTGTATTGGTACTACCGTTCCCTTTTTCCAGCCGTCTGGCACCTGTTTTGACTTCCATGCTTGTTGACATATTGCATATAGCAGTTTGTCTGCCTCTCTCCTTGGTTTTAATCATTTCTGGATGAACTTGATTTGCTCCTGGGACCTTTCCTAAATTCACTTTTCTTATAGCTTCCATTGATATATCTACATTTTCAGCTGACCCATCTGGATTACTTGTTACTCTTACTAATTGATATTTACTCCATATTTCATATGTTCTTGAGGGATTATGTAATTGTTGAAAATACTTTTCCCACGTTTCCATGATTTCGCTGTCTCCTTTCATTATTTCTCCTTTGACATTCTTAATTTGTCGTATTGGGCCTGCTTTGGTCGTTCTCAGGCTCTTCATTGCTCCCCAAATAGCTTTTGATATCCTTGATAGTTTTCTTGAAGTCATGGTCCAAACTCTTCCCACTGTTCCTGTTTTGCTTTCCTAACTTCCTCTTTGGCGATAGATCTTTTACTCACGTAATCTATCCTTTCCTCTGGTCTCTTTGCTTGCAAGTATTTCTTCCAGACATCCTTCTTTTCTTTGATCTTAATCTTGACATTCTCATTCCACCTGGTTTTTTTCATATCTCTTTTAATTTGTTTCCTACCACAGACCTCTCAGTACAACTGAGGAGTGTTTCTTTATACATTTGCCACTTTTCTTCTATTGTGCTATCCTTCAGATCCATCTGCCTTTCACTGATAGATCTTTTTATTCTGGATTGGTATATCTGTTTTACTATTGGTTTATTTTATTATTCTATTTTGAGTTTAGTAGCTTTCTTCTCTTTTCCTTTTCTGTTTGTTTTCTTCAGTTAATAATCTGATTTTGGCTATGACTAGGTGATGATCATTAAATATGTCAGCTCCTCTGTTTACTCTTTTGCATCCATTGTACTGTAAACAAGAGAGCTGCTATCTATTATGTAGTATATCCTTGACTTTTCACACTTGTCTTCATTTATTCTTGTATATTTGTGGATATCTTTATGAGGAAAAATATGTTAGCAATTTTCATGTTATTCTTTGGGCAAAAATCTATTAGTCTCTCTCCATTTAGAGAAGTTGTTGTCACTCCTTGTTTAGCTTTTATTCCTCCTGACGTTTCTACATTGTTGTCTACTCTAGCGTTTTAAATCTCCTAAAACCATTAGTTCCTGTTTGGGTTTGAGATTCTCTGCAGCTATTTGTAAATCATTTTTGAAGATATCTTTTTGTTCTTTGGTGGCATCTTCGTTTGGGCCATAAGCTATAAATAATTCAATTTCTCTTCCTTTTGGTTTAATGTTTATCTCTAACAGCCGTATGCTTATACATTTCCAACTTTCTGGTAGCTTTTCTTGCCTTTTATGCATTAGGAGACCTACTCCTGCTCTAGCTCTATCTTTGACATCTACTCCTGAGAAGATTAAAATATGATTTGGTCTTACATTTTCTATTCCTCGTCCTTTTTTCTTTCTTTCTGTAATAGCCAAAATGTCTCATTTGAATTTTTCCATTTCTTCAGCTAATTCTAATTCTTTTCCATTTATTGCCTTAACATTCCATGTTCCAAAATCACAGTCCGTATCTTTTCCAGAGTCGTCTTCGAAAGTTCAAGCAGGGTATATCGTTATATGTATTTCTTTGAATCAGTTTGGTTTTGGATAAGCAGGGGATTGGCCCACTGTACCCTAGATAGATGGCGAGGCTGCCACCTTGAGGCCCCCTACCAGGCCTTGTTATTTTCTGTCAGGGTTAACTTCATTAGCCTTTGATCAACCAAGACCCACCTGCAAGGCAGCAGGAGACTCGTGGAGGGCGGGACAGCTAATTCCCATACAGGTACTTACCTGTCCAAAGTTACGAATGAATTCAGATGACCCAAACAAAGTTGCAAAAGAATTTAAACGGCCCAAAACAGTTGCAAAATAATGTATACGGCCTCAAACAAAGTTACGAAAGAATTTAGAAGGTCCAAACAAAGTTACGAAAGAATTAAGATGGTACAAACACAGTAACGAAAGAATTTAGATGGTACAAACAAAGTTACGAAAGAATTTTGACGGCCCAAACATTATGGAGCTTTTTCACGACGAGAGACCTGAAAAACCAAAGTTACGAATGAATTTAGGAGGCCTAAACAAAGTTACAAAAGAATTTAGACGCCCAAACAAAGTTATGAAAGAAATAAGATGGCCTAAACAAAATTACGAAAGAATTAAGATGACCCAAGCAAAATTACGAAAGAATTAAGATGGCCCAAACAAAGTTACAAAATAATTTAGACGGCCCAATCAAAAACAAATTTGTGAAAGAATTTAAACGGCTCAAATAATTGCAAAAGAATTTAAACGGCCCAAATAATTGCAAAAGAATTTAAACGGCGCAAATAATTGCAAAAGAATTTAAACGGCCCAAATAATTGCAAAGAATTTAAACGGCCCAAATAATTGCAAAAGAATTTAAACGGCCCAAATAATTGCAAAAGAATTTAAACGGCCCAAATAATTGCAAAAGAATTTAAACGGCCCAAATAATTGAAAAGAATTTAAACGGCCCAAACAATTGCAAAAGAATTTAAATGGCCCAAATAATTGCAAA
>JAXRKP010000229.1:317500-362500 GCA_037039925.1 Doris montereyensis | reverse complement strand
CTAGCCTCTTTTACGATGGGGGGTGGGGGGGTGTAGGGGTATTTGCAGTGAAAAAAATAAATCTAGCGTCTTTTACAATTTGCTATGATAGAGGTACAGTGAAAAATAAATCAGTTTCATTTATGGCCTCATTTGCTATGATAAGAGGTCATAGGAAAAAATAAATCTCATTTTGGCCTCTTTTGCTATGATAAGAGGTCATAGGATAAGAAGTCAGTTTCCTTTTGTCCTCATTTGCTATGATAAGGGGGAGTGTCATTTGCTATGAAAATAATAGATCTAGTGTCGTTTATGATGGGGGGATTTGGGTACAAAGAAAATAATAGATCTAGTTTCATTTATGATGGGGGGAATGATAAGAGGTCAAAGAAAATAATAGGAGTGTCGTTTATTTGGCCTCAGGGGAATAGGGTCAAAGAAAATAATAGATCTAGTGTCGTTTTGATGGGGGGAATTGCTATGATAACGAAAATCAATAGATCTAGTGTCATTTTGGCCTATTTGGGGAATACACTGGGTTTAAAGAAAATAATAGATCTAGTGTCGTTTATGATGGTGATGGTTATATCTAAGTCAAACAAAATAATGGATCTAGTGTCGTTTATGATACAATTGGGTTACAACGAAAATAATAGATCTAGTGCACTCATAAACACAGCACACAGAAACACACAAACACACGCACGCATCAAGAATAAAGTTGGTTATGAAAACAGAAAAGGACACGCAGTAAGCATTGAAATAATAGAACAAACCAAACGCAGTTTTGAATTTCAAGCCCGATACAATGAAAATAATAGATCGAAAAGCGACTTTTACGATGGGGGAATTAGACTGGTGCACCAAAAACTGTTTCATTCTTTATGAAGCGATCAATCTTCTTGTCTGTTTCAACAGATCAAGTCCCTCTTTTAAATGTATCAGGAATTCTTTCTGGCCATTCAGAAGACATCCTAATTATTAACGTATCAAGTAGAGATGACATAGGAGGAGGGGAGTATAAACAAATTAACACATCTAGTGTCTTTTATGATAGGGGAGGGGGTACAGTGAAAAAATAAATCTAGTGTCTTTTATGATGGGAGGAAGGGGTACAGTGAATAAATAAATCTAGTGTCTTTTATGATAGGAGGATGGGGTACAGTGAATAAATAAATCTAGTGTCTTTTAAGATAGGAGGAAGTGGGTTTCAAAGAAATAATAAATCAAGTGTCTTTTACGATAGGAGGAAGTGGGGTACAAGTAAAACAATAAATTTAGTGTCTTTTAAGATAGGGGGAAGTGGGTATAAAGAAATTAATAGATCTAGTGTCTTTTATGACGGGGGAGCGGGTACAGTCAAATTAATATATCTAGTGTCTTTTACGATGGGGGGAAGGGTGTAGGGGTACAAAAAGAAAAAATAAATCTAGCGTCTTTTACAATGGGGGAAGGTACAGTGAAAAATAAATCTAGGTCTTTTATGAGGGGGGAGGGAAGGGGACAGTGAAAAAATAAATCTAGCGTCTTTTACGATGGGGGAGGGGAGTAGAAAGAAAATAATAGACCTAGTGTCGTTTATGATGGGAGGGGGAAGTGGTAAAAGAAAATAATAGATCTAGTGTCGTTTATGATGGGGGGAAGTGGGTACAAAGAAATTAATAGATCTAGTGTCGTTTATGATGGGGGGGGGAATTGGATACAAAGAAAATAATAGATCTAGTGTCTTTTATGATTGGGGGGAGGAATTGGGTACAAAGAAAATAATAGATCTAGTGTCTTTTATGATAGGAGGAAGTGGGTTACAACGAAAATAATAGATCTAGTGTCGTTTATGATAGGAGGGTGAGGGAGTAGAAAGAAATAATAGATCTAGTGTCGTTTATGATAGGGGGGGATTGGGTACAAAGAAAATAATAGATCTAGTGTCGTTTATGATGGGAGGGGAGGGAGTACAAAGAAAATAATAGATCTAGTGTCGTTTATGATAGGGGGAAGTGGGTACAAAGAAAATAATAGATCTAGTGTCGTTTATGATAGGAGGAATTGGGTACAAAGAAAATAATAGATCTAGTGTCGTTTATGATGGGATGAGGGAGATACAAAGAAAATAATAGATCTAGTGTCTTTTATGATGGGGGAAGTGGGTACAAAGAAAATAATAGATCTAGTGTCGTTTATGATGGGGGGAGGGAGTACAAAGAAAATAATAGATCAAGTGTCGTTTATGATAGGAGGAAGTGGGTACAAAGAAATTAATAGATCTAGTGTCTTTTATGATAGGAGGGGGAGGAGTACAAAGAAATTAATAGATCTAGTGTCGTTTGATAGGAGAGGAAGGAGTACAAAGAAATTAATAGATCTAGTGTCGTTTATGATAGGAGGAAGTGGATACAAAGAAATTAATACATCTAGTGTCTTTTATGATAGGAGGAAGTGGGTGCAAAGAAATTAATAGATCTAGTGTTTTTTATGATAGGAGGAAGTGGGTACAAAGAAATTAATAGATCAAGTGTCTTTTATGATAGGAGGAAGTGGGTACAAAGAAATTAATAGATCTAGTGTCTTTTATGATAGGAGGAAGTGGGTACAAAGAAATTAATAGATCAAGTGTCTATTATGATGGGAGGAAGTAGGTACAAAGAAATTAATAGATCAAGTGTCTTTTATGATAGGAGGAAGTGGGTACAAAGAAATTAATACATCTAGTGTCTTTTATGATAGGAGGGAGGGAGTACAAAGAAATTAATAGATCTAGTGTCGTTTATGATGGGAGGGAGGAGGAGTACAAAGAAATTAATAGATCTAGTGTCTATTATGATAGGAGGGGGAGGGAGTACAAAGAAATTAATAGATCTAGTGTCGTTTATGATAGGAGGAAGTGGATACAAAGAAATTAATACACCTAGTGTCTTTTATGATAGGAGGAAGTGGGTGCAAAGAAATTAATAGATCTAGTGTCTTTTATGATAGGAGGAAGTGGGTACAAAGAAATTAATAGATCTAGTGTCGTTTATGATAGGAGGGTGAGGGAGTACAAAGAAATTAATAGATCTAGTGTCGTTTATGATAGGAGGGGGAGGAGTACAAAGAAATTAATAGATCTAGTGTCTTTATGATAGGAAGGAGGGAGTACAAAGAAATTAATAGATCTAGTGTCGTTTATGATAGGAGGAAGTGGGTACAAAGAAATTAATAGATCAAGTGTCGTTTATGATAGGAGGAAGTGGGTACAAAGAAATTAATAGATCTAGTGTCGTTTTATGATGGGAGGAGGGAGTACAAAGAAATTAATAGATCTAGTGTCTTTTATGATGGAGGGAAGTGGGTGCAAAGAAATTAATAGATCTAGTGTCGTTTATGATAGGAGGAGGGAGTACAAAGAAATTAATAGATCTAGTGTCGTTTATGATAGGAGGGAGGAGTACAAAGAAATTAATAGATCTAGTGTCGTTTATGATGGGGAGGGAGTACAAAGAAATTAATAGATCTAGTGTCGTTTATGATGGGAGGAAGTGGGTGCAAAGAAATTAATAGATCTAGTGTCGTTTATGATGGGGAGGGAGTACAAAGAAATTAATAGATCTAGTGTGGTTTATGATGGGGGAGGAGTACAAAGAAATTAATAGATCTAGGTCGTTTATGATGGGGGAAGTGGGTGCAAAGAAATTAATAGATCAAGTGTCGTTTATGATAGGAGGGGAGGGAGTACAAAGAAATTAATAGATCTAGTGTCGTTTATGATAGGAGGAAGTGGGTGCAAAGAAATTAATAGATCAAGTGTCGTTTATGATGGGAGGAAGTGGGTGCAAAGAAATTAATAGATCAAGTGTCTTTTATGATAGGAGGAAGTGGGTACAAAGAAATTAATAGATCAAGTGTCGTTTATGATGGGAGGAAGTGGATACAAAGAAATTAATAGATCAAGTGTCTTTTATGATAGGAGGAAGTGGATACAAAGAAATTAATAGATCTAGTGTCGTTTATGATAGGAGGAAGGGAGTACAAAGAAATTAATAGATCTAGTGTCGTTTTATGATGGGAGGAAGTGGTGCAAAGAAATTAATAGATCTAGTGTCTATTATGATGGGGGGGGAGGAGTAAAAGAAATTAATAGATCTAGTGTCTATTATGATGGGGAGAGGGAGTACAAAGAAATTAATAGATCTAGTGTCGTTTATGATGGGGGGAGGGAGTACAAAGAAATTAATAGATCTAGTGTGGTTTATGATGGGGGAGGGAGTGCAAAGAAATTAATAGATCTAGTGTCTTTTATTATAGGACGGGAGGAGTACAAAGAAATTAATAGATCTAGTGTCGTTTATGATGGGAGGAAGTGGGTGCAAAGAAATTAATAGATCTAGTGTCTTTTATTATAGGACGGGAGGGAGTACAAAGAAATTAATAGATCTAGTGTCTTTTATGATAGGAGGACGTGGGTACAAAGAAATTAATAGATCTAGTGTCTTTTATTATAGGACGGAGGAGTACAAAGAAATTAATAGATCTAGTGTCTTTTATGATAGGACGGGGAGGAGTACAAAGAAATTAATAGATCTAGTGTCTTTTATTATAGGACGGGGAGGGAGTACAAAGAAATTAATAGATCTAGTGTCTTTTATGATAGGACGGGGAGGGAGTACAAAGAAATTAATAGATCTAGTGTCTTTTATTATAGGACGGGGAGGGAGTACAAAGAAATTAATAGATCTAGTGTCTTTTATGATAGGAGGACGTGGGTACAAAGAAATTAATAGATCTAGTGTCTTTTATGATAGGACGGGGAGGGAGTACAAAAAAATTAATAGATCTAGTGTCTTTTATTATAGGACGGGGAGGGAGTACAAAGAAATTAATAGATCTAGTGTCTTTTATGATAGGAGGACGTGGGTACAAAGAAATTAATAGATCTAGTGTCGTTTATGATAGGAGGAAGTGGATACAAAGAAATTAATAGATCAAGTGTCTTTTATGATAGGAGGAAGTGGATACAAAGAAATTAATAGATCAAGTGTCGTTTATGATAGGAGGAAGTGGGTGCAAAGAAATTAATAGATCTAGTGTCGTTTATGATTTGGGGGAGGGGTAGAAAAGAACAAAATAGTTATAGAAATTTGCAGAAAAAAGTTGTTTCCTTCTGTGGTTGTCTATTTGATGAACACATGAAATTTCATTTATTTTTAGAAATATTCGTAAATTCTGACGAGAAAATCAAGGTTGTAGGTATAACAATTTACTTTTATTTTTGTTGTCTATGTACACACATGTGCTAGCTTATGGCGGATGCCAGATGCACCATACAAAAACGAACCTTATTTATAATATAACTGGCTTCTCCAAGTTTCCTTATTTTTACGAGACATAATAATATGATAAGAAAACCTACATGTAAATGCTATAGAAGTAGGACTCTAACGAAGTGCTAGATCTAGTTTCGTTTCAGTTAATACTGCACTAGATCTCGATTAATGAACGTGAAGGAGAATATATGTACAGGGGGGGGACGGAAAGATAACTTTTAAAGGGATTGAGTGGGGTCGGTGGCAGAGTAATTAGGATGCTGGACTGGGGGTCATGAGGTCTCGGGCTCGAATACTAGCAATGGTAGGTTCCAAATTGTGTTCTTTAAATGCTTAGGCATTTTACCACTGGGCCCAAACGCAAATCGGTACTTACCGCAGATTGGGAGTAAAACCTGCGACACATTAGCGTCCTGTCCTGGAGGTGAGTAGTATCACCTATTTCGCTTTACGCTATAGAAACTGGGATAAGCTCCACTCCAATGAGCCGTAATGGCATTGAAGGATCTTTTAAAAGGAATAGGATGCTAAAGAAGGAAACTAGCACCCTGAATTCAAAATGGCACCACACGACTGATTGTAAAGTCCAAAAATGTTACAGACAGCTACTCTCAGGCTTTTTTTTTTTTCGAAATGCCGTGACCGATTTTTTCCATGTGTACTAAAGTAGCAACAGAGAATGGGAATACAGACTGTGGTGTTTGTGAGCAGTGAAACAAGAATAAAAAATAGGCTAGTCGGGAAAAGTGGTGAACTAAGAGCTTAAACATAAAACGAACAAAAATAATAACGAAACGAGTGCAAAATGAGTTTTCGCTGTAAAATAACTCTTTGAGAGATTGAAACAGAGAAATCAAAGACGGTCAATCGAAAAGGAGGTCGAAGCTGAGGGGTAAATCGACTGATGCTGAAATATCGTGAATTGTGGACGAGGAAGGAGACTTGTAAAAAAAACACAAAAAAAGAAAAGGAGAGAGACAAGAGAAAGAGAAGAGAGAGAGAGAGAGAGAGAGAGAGAGAGAGAGAGAGAGAGAGAGAGAGAGAGAGAGAGACAGAGAGAGAGAGAGAGAGAGAGACAGAGACAGAGACAGAGACAGAGACAGAGACAGAGACAGAGACAGAGACAGAGACAGAGAGACACAGAGAGAGAGAGAGAGAGAGAGAGAGAGAGAGAGAGAGAGAGAGAGAGAGAGAGAGAGAGAGAGAGAGAGAGAGAGAGAGAGACACAGAGAGAGAGAGAGAGAGACAGACACAGAGAGAGAGAGAGAGAGAGAGAGAGAGAGAGAGAGAGAGAGAGAGAGAGAGAGAGAGAGAGAGAGACAGACAGAGAGAGAGAGAGAGACAGAGAGAGAGAGAGAGAGAGAGAGAGAGAGAGAGAGAGAGAGAGAGAGAGAGAGAGAGAGAGAGAGAGAGAGAGAGAGAGAGAGAGAGAGAGAGAGACAGAGAGACAGAGAGAGAGAGAGAGAGAGAGAGAGACAGAGAGAGACAGAGAGAGAAAGAGAGAGAGGAGAGGTAGAGAGAGAGAGAGAGAGAGAGAGACGGGGGATAAGAGAGAGAGAGAGAGAGAGAGAGAGAGAGAGAGAGAGAGAGAGAGAGAGAGAGAGAGAGAGAGAGAGAGAGAGAGAGAGAGAGAGAGAGAGAGAGAGAGAGAGAGAGAGAGAGAGAGAGAGAGAGAGAGAGAGAGAGAGAGAGAGAGAGAGAGAGAGAGAGAGAGAGAGAGAGAGAGAGAGAGAGAGAGAGAGAGAGAGAGAGAGAGAGAGAGAGAGAGAGAGAGAGAGAGAGAGAGAGACAGAGACAGAGAGAGAGACAGAGAGAGAGAGAGAGAGAGAGAGAGAGAGAGAGAGAGAGAGAGAGAGAGAGAGAGAGAGAGAGAGAGAGACAGAGAGAGAGAGAGAGAGAGAGAGAGAGAGAGAGAGAGAGAGAGAGAGAGAGAGAGAGAGAGAGAGAGAGAGAGAGAGAGAGAGAGAGAGAGAGAGAGAGAGAGACAGAGACAGAGACAGAGACAGAGACAGAGACAGAGAGAGAGACAGAGACAGAGACAGAGACAGAGAAAGAGAGAGAGAGAGAGAGAGAGAGAGAGAGAGAGAGAGAGAGAGAGAGAGAGAGAGAGAGAGAGAGAGGAGAGAGAGAGAGAGAGAGAGAGAGAGAGAGAGAGAGAGAGAGAGAAAGAGAGAGAGAGATGAGAGACAGATTACAGATTTTATAGACAGAGACATCAGACATTTCCAGAGAAAGAGACAGATAGATGAGAAGAGAATCGAGATCCAAGGTTGAGAGACAGAGAGACTTTAACAACAAGGAAATTCCAAGAGAGAGAGAGAGAAAAAATCAAACGTTCATACTCATGGACGAGAGAGAGAGAAATGAGATTTGAGAGAGAGAGAGTTTTAGCGGAGAGAGAAAGAAAGGACAAATGTGAAATAAAAGATGAAGATAGGGAATTAGATACTTCACGGATACATCATTATAATTTTAATTTCGTAATTGCTTATCATGCCATTTCCACATGTATCCGGTGTTTCAATAATGGAAGGAATCGTTGTCTAATCCAGGTGTGTTATATCATTTTAACAACAAGGAAATTCCAATTTGCAGAAATGAAAAAATCAAACGTTATACTCATGGACGACCTATGTCTAAATGAATTTGAGGTCATTTTCGTTTTAGCTAACGTAAAAGAAAGATTTTCAAAATGTCCCGTCGTGTCAGTTAGATCATTTTTAAAGGTCTAATCGGTGTTATATCATTTTCAATCCAAATTCTAATTGCGTATTTGTGTTAAAGTGGATGGATGGCGGATGTCTAATCGTGTCATTTTTTAATGTCTTACGTGTGTTATATCATTTTCATAAATGTCTAACCGTGTGTTATATCATTTTCATAAATGTCTAACCGTGTGTTACATCATTTTCATAAATGTCTAACCGTGTGTTATATCATCATTTTCATAAATGTCTAATCGTGTGTTATATCATTTTCATAAATGTCTAATCGTGTGTTATATCATTTTCATAAATGTCTAATCGTGTGTTATATCATTTTCATAAATGTCTAACCGTGTGTTATATCATTTTCATAAATGTCTAATCGTGTGTTATATCATTTTCATAAATGTTAACCGTGTGTTATATCATTTTCATAAATGTTTAACCGTGTATTATTTCAAAATGTCATCATTTTTTAATGTCTTATATCATTTTCGTCTAACCGTGTTATATCATTTTCAAAATGTCAATCGTGTGTTATATCATTTTCATAAATGTTTAACCGTGTATTACATCATTTTTTAATGTCTTATGTTATTTTTTTAAATGTGTTATGTTATTTTTTAAATGTGTAAACGTGTGTTATATCATTAAAAAAATATCTAACCATGTGTTATATCAGGGTGTGTTATATCATTAAAAAAATATCTAACCATGTGTTATATCATAACAAAATGTTTAACCGTGTGTTATATCAGGGTGTGTCATATCATTAAAAGTTATCTATCCGTCTGTTGTATCATAAAAATATATAACTGTTGAGTTCTATCATAACAAAATGTCTAACTGAGTGTTAAATCATTTTAAAAATGTCTAACTGTGTGTTATATCATTAAAAACAATGTCTAACCATGTGTTATATCATTAAAAACAATGTCTAACCCTGTGTTATATCATTAAAAACAATGTTTAACCATGTGTTATATCATTAAAAACAATGTTTAACCATGTGTTATATCATTAAAAACAATGTTTAACCATGTGTTATATCATTAAAAATAATGTCTAACCATGTGTTATATCATTAAAAATAATGTCTAACCCTGTGTTATATCATTAAAAACAATGTTTAACCATGTGTTATATCATTAAAAACAATGTTTAACCATGCGTTATATCATTAAAAACAATGTGTAACCATATGTTATATCATTAAAAACAATGTCTAACCCTGTGTTATATCATTAAAAACAATGTTTAACCATGCGTTATATCATTAAAAACAATGTCTAACCATATGTTATATCATTTTTTTAACGTCTAACTGTGTGCTATATCATTTAAATCAGCAACGGTATAACAAAAAGACTCTATACTGTAGTATATATTTGCTCTTTACTTTTGGGGACGAAATGGCCGACTAGTTAAAGGCATTGTACTGCGACTGTGAGATACTGAATTCGAGCCCCACTTCTGGTATTTAGTTTTTCTTGAGGACAACACGGGTGAGTCCTAATTTGACCCCATTTGCTTACTTGGACAACACGGGTGAGTCCTATTGCACTGAACAATTGACCCCATTTGCTTACTTGGATAACACGGGTGAGTCCTATTGCACTGAACAATTGACCCCATTTGCTTACTTGGATAACACAGGTGGAGTCCTATTGCACTGAACAATTGACCCCATTTGCTTACTTGGATAACACGGGTGAGTCCTACTGCACTGAACAATTGACCCCATTTGCTTACTTGGATAACACGGGTGAGTCCTATTGCACTGAACAATTGACCCATTTGCTTACTTGGATAACACGGGTTGACCCCATTCTTACTTGGATAACACGGGTGAGTCCTACTGCACTGAACAATTGACCCCATTTGCTTACTTGGATAACACGGGTGAGTCCTATTGCACTGAACAATTGACCCCATTTGCTTACTTGGATAACACGGGTGAGTCCTATTGCACTGAACAATTGACCCCATTTGCTTACTTGGATAACACGGGTGAGTCCTATTGCACTGAACAATTGACCCCATTTGCTTACTTGGATAACACGGGTGAGTCCTATTGCACTGAACGTAATCTCAATGATAGTCTATATTCCTTTCTTGGAAGAAATTGGAACATTTCATTCCGCGGACTGACGGCACTAATTTGTTGTGTTCTACTACTAACATTTTGATTATATTGCGCGTGTGTGTTTGTGTATGTGTGTCCGTGTCTATGTGTGTGTGTGTGTGTGTGTGTGTTTGTGTGTCTGTGTCTATGTGTGTGTGCATATGTCGATAAAATCTGGTGCGTGTTGATTGGTCGAAGTTACACCTATCAAAATGTCACATTTGAAAGGAATGTCAAACTCTTCATGGAACCAATGGTACAACTCTTCACATGTTGAAATCAGGCAAAAGACGAGATGACATTTATGTCATTATTGATGTTATAAATGTGTCTTTCCAATAGTGCTGATGAGTAGCACAGTTGATTTATGAAAGTAAGGTTAAACAATAGATTTAGATAAGATGGACGGATCAAAAGTAAAAAGTTAACCGAACTACTCTTTCCAACGTAAAGATTTCTAAAATTTCAAGAAAGCAGAATAGGCTACGATTTGATTTCTAAAAATAAAACAAAAAAACAAAAACGAATTAAAAAACATAAAAACATAAAAACATAAAAACATAAAAACATAAAAACATAAAAACATAAAAAACAACCCCCAAAAAAGAAACAGATAAAAGAAAAACAAACAAAAATGTAGGAAGAAGTGATTCTTGTCATGACGTGCTCCCCGACTAGCCGTCTGCCGATTCCATAATCTATTTATATACAATATAAGATTGCCACGAAAGTCTGGACACATCGGAAAGACATGTATCATGAACTACAAGTATTTATCTCTATAGATAAAGATATGCATTGATTGAGTTGATAAAACACAGTATGCCTGGTGAGGGAATCATTATTGAGTTGGCATTCTATCTGAATAAAATGTGGATGAAAGTTTTATTTCTTGAAACACACATTTGCCCTCTTTAGTATGTGCCCAGAATTTTAGGGCATCCTGTATTTGCCCAATGTTACACTTAGAATACTAGAGAAATTAAATAAATGAAAAGGAACACAGCCAAAGACAATTGAAGGAGGCATTTCAATAGCGTGCCTAAGTCACAATTGCGTCATCTGGTTATTTCACTAGCGTGCCTAAGTCACAATTGCGTCATCTGGTTATTTCACTAGCGTGCCTAAGTCACAATTGCGTCATTTGGTTATTTCAATAGCGTGCCTAAGTCACAATTACGTCATTTGGTTATTTCAATAGCGTTGCTCTTAGTTGACTTGTAACTGAGCCATTGGCGAACTCAGACTAATATCATAATATCACAGTATAACAATAATATAACATAGATCAAGCTATTAATCAAGATTTCAAGCATCATTCTTTGTCAAAATAACAAAGTCAAACTGTATTATTGGCTCCGTGCTGTATGGTTCATTTAAGTCTACCCAATCCACCATACGCAGTTATCTCAGGTTGAATGAAGAGGAAACAGAAAGACGATTGTAAATGAAAGAAGGAAAGGAAGTAAGTAGGACTACCAGTAGCGCCCACCGAGCACTGCTTGTTCCATGTACGCATATACACTAATACACGCATAATAACATTTACATATTTTGATATCGTAATTAACGACGTTATGGATATAATTAATTGTAATAGATTAATATAAAGGAACATTTTTCAGAGAAATTACATGCAAGGACAAAACAGGCAAACTTTGTTTTGTTTCATTGAAATGTACCCCGTTCTCAATGTGCGGTGATCTCATAGTAAATTACGTAACAGTAAGATGTAAGATAGGTGAAATTGTGAGAGGAAAAAAGCAGAACCTAGCCCCACCAGCAGCCCCCTGACACGAAAACAACTTGAAGGAAAAGAGTGTGAAAGGAATAAAAAAAATTACAAAGTGTGAAATGAATAACAAAAAGGACAAAGTCTGAAATGAATAACAAAAAAGACAAAGTGTGAAATGAATAACAAAAACGACAAAGTGTGAAATGAATAACAAAAACGACAAAGTGTGAAGTGAATAACAAAAAGGACAAAGTGTAAATGAATAACAAAAAGGACAAAGTGTGAAATGAGTAACAAAAAGGACAAAGTGTGAAATGAATAACAAAAAGGACAAAGTGTGAAATGAATAACAAAAAGGACAAAGTGTGAAATGAATAACAAAAAGGACAAAGTGTGAAATGAATAACAAAAAGGACAAAGTGTGAAATGAATAACAAAAAGGACAAAGTGTGAAATGAATAACAAAAAGGGCAAAGTGTGAATTGAATAACAAAAAGGATGGAGTGTGAAATGAATAACAAAAAGGACACAGTGTGAAATGAGTAACAAAAAGGATAAAGTGTGAAATGAATAACAAAAAGGACAAAGTGTGAAGTGAATAACAAAAAGGACAAAGTGTGAAATGAATAACAAAAAGGGCACGGTGTGAAATGAATAACAAAGTAAAGAATAGTGTTGAAAACGTAAAAGAGAATTTGCATGTAGGAAGACGAAAATCGTGTTGAGAACGTTAAAAAGAGAATTGAAGAAACGAGACTTGTTGCACATAAGGAAATGGCGAATAAAAATGAACGATGTACAAACGCCCAACAAGAATAAACAAACTAAAAAACTAAACAGTATGTAGTAATCGATTGCTGTCTTTACATTTTCTACCAGTTAGTGTTTAGGCTGATTTTCTCATAAATGCTAATCATGACGTAATAATCACAAACAATTAAAACTAAAAACAAGAAAAGCAACGAGAAACAAAACAAAAAACGAAAGAAAAGACAACACCCCCGTACCGGATGAGGAGTGCACACATTAGCTGTACTTACCTGTTCCTTATAAATCATTGAATGTCATAAGTGATGAAAAAGCATTTGTGTGAGCGCCTGTGCTGTTCCCGGTAAATAGCCATCAGCAATGGTAACTAAGAGTACATCTAGTTCACAAGTTGACGGCTGGTGATATTCGAACACGTAGATGCCCACTACGTGGGGTACCGCCGTTAAATAGACGACATGCAGACATCACATGGCACCACCGCACCCCGCTCTGCCTTTGTTGGAACCAACACGGGTGGTTCAGGTGGTTCGGGTAGTTCGGGTAGTTTGGTTGGTTCTTGCAATACGAGACACAGCATCAATTGCTCTTTTTCTTCTTCCTTTTTTAAAAATCCTGTTTTGTCCCCACTGCTTTCTTTCTTATTCTTTTCTTCATCGCAAAGAGTGAGAGACGACAACCAAAAGGAGACGACGGACGGGAAGCCCTGAGAATTATTGTGTGTACGGACGACAGGTTAGAATGATTGAGGGGGGAAAGATTAGGGCCAGGGCAGAACGGAGCAAAAGGCTTTTGATGGTGCGACTCTTGGGCGGGGGGGATTCAGATGGAGAGGGATGGTCTGTAGGCTACTTGTTTTTACAAACAAGGGGAAATCTGTCAATGAAATTTGTAACGAACACAACGGAGAAAATAACGAACAAGAGGGAATCTGTCAATGAAATTTGTAAGGAACACAACGGAGGAGATGATGAACAAGAGGGAATCTGTCAATGAAATTTGTAAGGAACACAACGGAGAAATATCGAACAAGAGGAAATCTGTCAATGAAATTTGTAACGAACACAACGGAGGAGATGACGAACAAGAGGAAATCTGTCAATGAAATTTGTAAGGAACACAACGGAGGAGATGATGAACAAGAGGAAATCTGTCAATGAAATTTGTAAGGAACACAACGGAGGAGATGATGAACAAGAGGAAATCTGTCAATGAAATTTGTAAGGAACACAACGGAGGAGACGACGAACAAGAGGAAATCTGTCAATGAAATTTGTAAGGAACACAACGGAGGAGATAACGAACAAGAGGAAATCTGTCACTGAAATTTGTAAGGAACACAACGGAGGAGATGATGTACAAGAGGAAATCTGTTAATGAAATTTGTAAGGAACACAACGGAGGAGATGACGAACAAGAGGAAATCTGTCACTGAAATTTGTAAGGAACACAACGGAGGAGATGGTGAACAAGAGGAAATCTGTCAATGAAATTTGTAAGGAACACAACGGAGAAGATGACGAACAAGAGGAAATCTGTCAATGAAATTTGTAAGGAACACAACGGAGGAGATGATGAACAAGAGGAAATCTTTCAATGAAATTTATGATGAATAATACAACGGACGAGATGACGAAGAAGAGGAAAACTGTGAATGAAACTTATGATGAGTACAACGGAAGAGACACCGATCCTTTCCCAACAAATTATCGCTTTCCAGACAGAAACAAGGAGAGAAAAACATTGTCATATTAACTATAATAAACTTAATGTTCACTGTGTGTGTGTGTGTAATCATACTAACTATAATGAACTTAATGCTCACAGTGTGTGTGTAATCATACTAACTATAATAAACATAATGTTCACTGTGTGTGTTGTAATCATACTAACTATAATGAACTTAATGTTCACTGTGTGTGTGTGTGTGTGTGTGTGTGTGTGTGTAATCATACTAACTACAATGAAGGTAATGTTCACTGTGTGTGTGTGTAATCATACTAACTATAATGAACGTAATGTTCACTGTGTGTGTGTTTGTGTGTGTGTGTGTAATCATACTAACTATAATGAACGTAATGTTCACTGTGTGTGTGTGTGTGTAATCATACTAACTATAATGAACGTAATGTTCACTGTGTGTGTGTGTGTAATCATACTAACTATAAGAAACGTAATGTTCACTGTGTGTGTGTGTAATCATACTAACTATAATGAACGTAATGTTCACTGTGTGTGTGTGTGTGTGTAATCATACTAACTATAATAAACGTAATGTTCACTCTGTGTGTGTGTGTGTGTAATCATACTAACTATAATGAACGTAATGGTCACTGTGTGTGTGTGTGTGTAATAACTATAATGAACGTAATGTTCACTGTGTGTGTGTGTAATCATATAATGAAATGAACGTAATGTTCACTGTGTGTGTGTGTAATCATACTAACTATAATGAACGTAATGAACTGTGTGTGTGTGTGTGTAATCATACAACTATAATGAACGTAATGTTCACTGTGTGTGTGTAATCATATTAACTATAATGAACGTAATGTGTGTAATCACTGTGTGTGTGTGTGTAATCATACTAACTATAATGAACGTAATGTTCACTGTGTGTGTGTGTGTGTAATCATACTAACTATAATGAACGTAATGTTCACTGTGTGTGTGTGTAATCATACTAACTATAATGAACGTAATGTTCACTGTGTGTGTGTGTAATCATATTAACTATAATGAACGTAATGTTCACTGTGTGTGTGTGTAATCATACTAACTATAATGAACGTAATGTTCACTGTGTGTGTGTAATCATACTAACTATAATGAACGTAATGTTCACTGTGTGTGTGTGTGTAATCATACTAACTCACTGTGTGTGTGTGTGTGTAATCACTAACTATAATGAACGTAATGTTCACTGTGTGTGTGTGTGTGTGTGTAATCATACTAACTATAATGAACATAATGTTCACTGTGTGTGTGTGTAATCATACTAACTATAATGAACGTGGGTATGTTCACTGTGTGTGTGTGTAATCATACTAACTATAATGAACGTAATGTTCACTGTGTGTGTGTGTGTAATCATACTAACTATAATAACGTAATGTTCACTGTGTGTGTGTGTGTGTAATCATAATGTTCACTGTGTGTGTGTGTGTAATCATACTAACTATAATGAACGTAATGTTCACTGTGTGTGTGTGTGTGTAATCATACTAACTATAATGAACGTAATGTTCACTGTGTGTGTGTGTAATCATACTAACTATAATGAACAGTAATGTTCACTGTGTGTTCACTGTGTGTGTGTGTAATCATACTAACTATAATGAACGTAATGTTCACTGTGTGTGTGTGTGTGTGTAATCATACTAACTATAATGAACGTGATGTTCACTGTGTGTGTGTGTGTAATCATACTAACTATAATGAACATAATGTTCACTGTGTGTATGTGTGTAATCATACTAACTAACATAATGTTCACTCTGTGTGTGTGTGTGTAATCATACTAACTCTAATGAACGTAATGTTCACTGTGTGTGTGTGTGTAATCATACTAACTATAATGAACGTAATGTTCACTGTGTGTGTGTGTAATCATACTAACTATAATGAACGTAATGTTCACTGTGTGTGTGTGTGTGTGTAATCATACTAACTCTAATGCACATAATGTTCACTGTGTGTGTGTTTCTGTGTAATCATACTAACTATAATGAACGTAATGTTCACTGTGTGTGTGTGTAATCATACTAACTATAATGAACATAATGTTCACTGTGTGTGTGTGTAATGTTCACTGTGTGTAATCATACTAACTATAATGAACGTAATGTTCACTGTGTGTGTGTGTGTGTAATCATACTAACTATAATGAACGTAATGTTCACTGTGTGTGTGTGTAATCATACTAACTATAATGAACGTAATGTTCACTGTGTGTGTGTGTAATCATTCTAACTATAATGTGTAATCATACTAACTATAATGAACGTAATGTTCACTGTTCATACTAACTATAATGAACGTAATGTTCACTGTGTGTGTACTAACTATAATGAACGTAATGTTCACTGTGTGTGTGTAATCATACTAACTATAATGAAGGTAATGTTCACTGTGTGTGTGTGTGTGTGTAATCATACTAACTATAATGAACGTGATGTTCACTGTGTGTGTGTGTGTAATCATACTAACTATAATGAACGTAATGTTCATACTAACTATAATGAACGTAATGTTCACTGTGTGTGTGTGTGTGTGTGTGTGTGTGTAATCATACTAACTATAATGAACGTAATGTTCACTCTGTGTGTGTGTGTGTAATCATACTAACTCTAATGAACGTAATGTTCACTGTGTGTGTGTTTCATGTGTGTAATCATACTAACTATAATGATCGTAATATTCACTCTGTGTGTGTGTAATCATACTAACTATAATGAACGTAATGTTCACTCTGAATGTGTGTGTGTGTGTGTAATCATACTAACTATAATGCACGTAATGTTCACTGTGTGTTTTTCTGTGTAATCATACTAACTATAATGAACGTAATGTTCACTGTGTGTGTGTGTGTGTAATCATACTAACTATAATGAACATAATGTTTACTGTGTGTGTGTGTAATCATACTAACTATAATGAACGTAATGTTCACTGTGTGTGTGTGTAATCATACTAACTATAATCAAGGTAATGTTCACTGTGTCTGTGTGTAATCATACTAACTATAATGAACGTAATGTTCACTGTGTGTGTGTGTGTGTGTGTAATCATACTAACTATAATGAACGTAAGGTTCACTGTGTGTGTGTTTGTGTAATCATACTAACTATAATGAAAGTAATGTTCACTGTGTGTGTGTAATCATTCTAACTATAATGAACGTAATGTTCACTGTGTGTGTGTGTGTAATCATACTAACTATAATGAACGTAATGTTCACTGTGTGTGTGTGTAATCATACTAACTATAATGAACGTAATGTTCACTGTGTGTGTGTGTAATCATACTAACTATAATGAACGTAATGTTCACTGTGTGTGTGTGTGTAATCATACTAACTATAATGAACGTAATGTTCACTGTGTGTGTGTGTGTGTGTGTAATCATACTAACTATAATGAACGTAATGTTCACTGTGTGTGTGTGTGTGTAATCATACTAACTATAATGAACGTAATGTTCACTGTGTGTTTGTGTGTGTAATCATACTAACTATAATGAACGTAATGTTCACTGTGTGTGTGTGTGTAATCATACTAACTATAATGAACGTAATGTTCATACTAACTGTGTGTTCACTGTGTGTGTGTAATCATACTAACTATAATGAACGTAATGTTCACTGTGTTCACTCTGTGTGTGTGTGTAATCATACTAACTATAATGAACATAATGTTCACTGTGTGTGTGTGTAATCATACTAACTATAATGAACTTAATGTTCACTGTGTGTGTGTGTAATCATACTAACTATAATGAACGTAATGTTCACTGTGTGTGTGTGTGTAATGTTCACTGTGTGTGTGTAATCATACTAACTATAATGAACGTAATGTTCACTGTGTGTGTGTGTGTAATCATACTAACTATAATGAACGTAATGTTCACTGTGTGTGTGTGTGTGTGTAATCATACTAACTATAATGAACGTAATGTTCACTGTGTGTGTGTGTGTAATCATATAACTATAATGCACATAATGTTCACTGTGTGTGTGTGTGTGTAATCATACTATAAATGAACGTGATGTTCACTGTGTGTGTGTGTGTAATCATCTAACTATAATGAACGTAATGTTCACTGTGTGT
This sequence comes from Doris montereyensis, assembly GCA_037039925.1. Lineage (NCBI taxonomy): Eukaryota > Metazoa > Mollusca > Gastropoda > Nudibranchia > Dorididae > Doris > Doris montereyensis. The sequence continues at coordinate 344,060 of JAXRKP010000229.1, read as the reverse complement.
GTGTGTGTGTAATCATACTAACTATAATGAACGTAATCATACTAACTATAATGAACGTAATGTTCACTGTAGTGTGTGTGTGTAATCATACTAACTATAATGAACATAATGTTCACTGTGTGTGTGTGTAATCATACTAACTATAATGAACGTAATGTTCACTCTGTGTGTGTGTGTAATCATGTGTGTACTAACTATAATGAACGTAATGTTCACTGTGTGTGTGTGTGTGTAATCACATTAACTATAATGAACGTAATGTTCACTGTGTGTGTGTGTGTAATCATACTAACTATAATGAACGTAATGTTCACTGTGTAATCATACTAACTATAATGAACGTAATGTTCACTCACTGTGTGTGTGTGTGTAAATCATACTAACTATAATGAAGGTAATGTTCACTGTGTCACTGTGTGTGTGTAATCATACTAACTATAATGAACGTGATGTTCACTGTGTGTGTGTGTGTGTAATCATACTAACTATAATGAACGTAATGTTCACTGTGTGTATGTGTGTGTGTGTGTGTGTAATCATACTAACTGTAATGAACGTAATGTTCACTCTGTGTGTGTGTGTGTGTGTAATCATACTAACTCTAATGAACGTAATGTTCACTGTGTGTGTGTTCTGTGTGTAATCATACTAACTATAATGAACGTAATGTTCACTGTGTGTGTGTGTGTGTGTGTGTGTAATCATACTAACTGTAATGAACTGTAATGTTGTGTAATCATACTAACTATAATGAACGTAATGTTCACTCTGTGTGTGTGTAATCATACTAACTCTAATGAACGTAATGTTCACTGTGTGTGTTTCTGTGTGTAATCATACTAACTATAATGAACGTAATGTTCACTGTGTGTGTGTGTGTGTAATCATACTAACTATAATGAACATAATGTTCACTGTGTGTGTGTGTATAATCATACTAACTATAATGAACGTAATGTTCACTGTGTGTGTGTGTAATCATACTAACTATAATGAACGTAATGTTCACTGTGTGTATGTGTAATCATACTAACTATAATGAACGTAATGTTCACTGTGTGTGTGTGTGTGTAATCATACTAACTATAATGAACATAATGTTCACTGTGTGTGTGTGTAATCATACTAACTATAATGAACGTAATGTTCACTGTGTGTGTGTGTAATCATTCTAACTATAATGAACGTAATGTTCACTGTGTGTGTGTGTGTGTAATCATACTAACTATAATGAACGTAATGTTCACTGTGTGTGTGTGTAATCATACTAACTATAATGAACGTAATGTTCACTGTGTGTGTGTGTGTAATCATACTAACTATAATGAACGTAATGTTCACTGTGTGTGTGTGTGTGTAATCATACTAACTATAATGAACTTAATGTTCACTGTATGTGTGTGTGTGTGTGTAATCATACTAACTATAATGAACGTAATGTTCACTGTGTGTGTGTGTGTAATCATACTAACTAATCATAATGTTCACTGTGTGTTGTCTGTGTAATCAAACTAACTATAATGAACGTAATGTTCACTGTGTGTGTGTGTGAACATAATGTTCACTGTAATCATACTAACTATAATGAACGTAATGTTCACTGTGTGTGTGTGTGTGTAATCATACTAACTATAATGAACGTAATGTTCACTGTGTGTGTGTGTGTAATCATACTAACTATAATGAACGTAATGTTCACTGTGTGTGTGTGTAATCATACTGTGTAATCATACTAACTATAATGAACGTAATGTTCACTGTGTGTGTGTGTGTAATCATACTAACTATAATGAACATAATGTTCACTGTGTGTGTGTGTGTGTATCATACTAACTATAATGAACGTGTTCACTGTGTGTGTGTGTGTAATCATACTAACTATAATGAACGTAATGTTCACTGTGTGTGTGTGTAATCATACTAACTATAATGAACGTAATGTTCACTGTGTGTGTGTGTAATCATACTAACTATAATGAACGTAATGTTCACTGTGTGTGTGTGTGTGTAATCATACTAACTATAATGAACGTAATGTTCACTGTGTATGTGTGTGTGTAATCATACTAACTATAATGAACATAATGTTCACTGTGTGTGTGTGTGTGTAATCATACTAACTATAATGAACGTAATGTTCACTGTGTGTGTGTGTGTGAACATAATGTTCACTGTGTGTGTGTGTGTGTAATCATACTAACTATAATGAACGTAATGTTCACTGTGTGTGTGTGTGTAATCATACTAACTATAATGAACATAATGTTCACTGTGTGTGTGTGTAATCATACTAACTATAATGAACGTAATGTTCACTGTGTGTGTGTGTGTGTAATCATACTAACTATAATGAACGTAATGTTTACACTGTGTGTGTGTGTGTAATCATACTAACTATAATGAACGTAATGTTCACTGTGTGTGTGTGTGTGTAATCATACTAACTATAATGAACGTAATGTTCACTGTGTGTGTGTGTTTAATCATACTAACTATAATGAACGTAATGTTCACTGTGTGTGTGTGTGTGTGTGTAATCATACTAACTATAATGAACGTAATGTTCACTGTGTGTGTGTGTGTGTGTAATCATACTAACTATAATGAACGTAATGTTCACTGTGTGTGTGTGTGTAATCATACTAACTATAATGAACGTAATGTTCACTGTGTGTGTGTGTGTGTGTAACTGTAATGAACGTAATGTTCACTGTGTGTGTGTGTAATCATACTAACTATAATGAACGTAATGTTCACTGTGTGTGTGTGTGTGTAATCATACTAACTATAATGAACGTAATGTTCACTGTGTGTGTGTGTGTGTAATCATACTAACTATAAGGAAAGTAAAGTGTAATCATTCACTATAAGTGTGTGTGTGTGTGTAATCATACTAACTATAATGAACGTAATGTTCACTGTGTGTGTGTGTGTAATCATACTAACTATAATGAACGTAAAGTTCACTGTGTGTGTTCATACTAACTATAAGTGTGTAATCATACTAACTATAAGGAACGTAATGTTCATACTAACTATAAGTCCACTGTGTGTGTGTGTAATCATACTAACTATAATGAACAGTAAAGTCCCACTGTGTGTGTAATCATACTAACTATAATGAAAGTAAAGTCCACTGTGTGTGTGTGTAATCATACTAACTATAAGGAACGTAAAGTCCACTGTGTGTGTGTGTAATCATACTAACTATAAGGAAAGTAAAGTCCACACTGTGTGTGTGTAATCATACTAACTGTGTGTGTGTGTGTAATCATACTAACTATAATGAACGTAAAGTTCACTATGTGTGTGTGTGTGTAATCATACTAACTATAATGAAAGTAAAGTCACACTGTGTGTGTGTAATCATACTAACTATAAGGAAAGTAATGTCCACTGTGTGTGTGTGTAATCATACTAACTATAATGAAAGTAAAGTTCACTGTGTGTGTGTGTAATCATACTAACTATAAGGAAAGTAAAGTCCACTGTGTGTGTGTGTAATCATACTAACTATAAGGAAAGTAAAGTCCACTGTGTGTGTGTGTAATCATACTAACTATAAGGAAAGTAAAGTTCACTGTGTGTGTGTGTAATCATACTAACTATAATGAAAGTCCACACTGTGTCATACTAACTATGTGTGTCCACTGTGTGTGTAATCATACTAACTATAATGAAAGTAAAGTCCACACCACTGTGTGTGTGTGTGTAATCATACTAACTATAAGGAAAGTAAAGTCCACACTGTGTGTGTTCACTGTATAAGTAAAGTTTCTGTGTAATCATACTAACTATAATGGAAAGTAAAGTCCACTGTGTGTGTGTGTAATCATACTAACTATAAGGAAAGTAAAGTCCACTGTGTGTGTGTGTAATCATACTAACTATAAGGAAAGTAAAGTCCACACTGTTCACTAACTGTGGAAAGTGTCCACACTGTGTGTAATCATACTAACTATAAGGAAAGTAAAGTCCACTGGTGTGTGTAATCATACTAACTATAAGGAAAGTAAAGTCCACACTGTGTGTGTGTAATCATACTAACTATAATGAATGTAAAGTCCACTGTGTGTATGTTTTTGTGTAATCATACTAACTATAAGGAAAGTAAAGTCCACTGTGTGTATGTGTAATCATACTAACTATAAGGAAAGTAAAGTCCACTGTGTGTGTGTGTAATCATACTAACTATAAGGAAAGTAAAGCCCACTGTGTGTATAAAGTAATCATACTAACTATAAGGAAAGTAAAGTCCACTGTTCATACTAACTATAAGGAAAGTAAAGTCCACTGTGTGTGTGTGTAATCATACTAACTATAATGAACGTAATGTTCACTGTGTGTGTGTGTGTAATCATACTAACTATAATGAACGTAATGTTCACTGTGTGTGTAATCATACTAACTATAATGAACGTAGTGTTCACTGTTCACTAACTATAATGTGTGTGTGTGTAATCATACTAACTATAATGAACGTAATGTTCACTGTGTGTGTGTGTAATCATACTAACTATAATGAACGTAATGTTCACTGTGTGTGTGTGTGTGTGTAATCATACTAACTATAATGAACGTAATGTTCACTGTGTGTGTGTGTGTGTGTAATCATACTAACTATAATGAAAGTAATGTTCACTGTGTGTGTGTGTAATCATACTAACTATAATGAACGTAATTTTCACTGTGTGTGTGTGTGTGTGTAATCATACTAACTATAATGAACATAATGTTCACTGTGTGTGTGTAATCATACTAACTATAATGAACGTAAAGTTCACTGTGTGTGTGTGTAATCATACTAACTATAATGAACGTAAAGTCCACTGTGTGTGTGTGTAATCATACTAACTATAATGAACGTAATGTTCACCATGTGTGTGTGTAATCATACTAACTATAAGGAAAGTAATGTCATAATGTTGTGTGTGTGTGTAATCATACTGTATGTGTGTGTGTTTAATCATACTAACTATAATGAACGTAATGTTCACTGTGTGTGTGTGTGTGTGTGTCATACTAACTATAAGAAAGTAATCACTGTGTGTGTGTGTAATCATACTAACTATAATGAACGTAATGTTCACTGTATGTGTGTGTGTAATCATACTAACTATAATGAACATAATGTTAACTGTGTGTGTGTGTGTAATCATACTAACTATAATGAACATAATGTTCCACTGTGTGTGTGTGTGGAAAGTGTCCACTGTGTGTGTAATCATACTAACTATAATGAACGTAATGTCCACTGTGTGTGTGTGTAATCATACTAACTATAATGAACGTAAAGTCCACTGTGTGTGTGTGTCCACTGTGTGTGTGTGTAATCATACTAACTATAATGAACGTAAAGTCCACTGTGTGTGTGTGTGTAATCATACTAACTATAAGGAACGTAAAGTTCACTGTGTGTGTGTGTGTGTAATCATACTAACTATAATGAAAGTAAAGTCCACTGTGTGTGTAATCATACTAACTATAAGTGTCCACTGTGTGTGTAATCATACTAACTATAAGGAAAGTAAAGTCCACTGTGTGTGTTTGTAATCATACTAACTATAAGGAAAGTAAAGTCCACTGTGTGTGTGTGTAATCATACTAACTATAAGGAAAGTAAAGTCCAACTGTGTGTGTGTGTAATCATACTAACTATAAGGAAAGTAAAGTCCACTGTGTGTGTGTAATCATACTAACTATAAGGAAAGTAAAGTCCACTGTGTGTGTGTAATCATACTAACTATAAGGAAAGTAAAGTCCACTGTGTGTGTAATCATACTAACTATAAGGAAAGTAAAGTCCACTGTGTGTGTGTGTAATCATACTAACTATAAGGAAAGTAAAGCCCACTGTGTGTGTAATCATACTAACTATAAGGAAAGTAAAGTCCACTGTGTGTGTGTGTAATCATACTAACTATAAGGAAAGTAAAGTCCACTGTGTGTAATCATACTAACTATAAGGAAAGTAAAGTCCACTGTGTGTGTAATCATACTAACTATAAGGAAAGTAAAGTCCACTGTGTGTGTGTGTAATCATACTAACTATAAGGAAAGTAAAGTCCACTGTGTGTCATACTAACTATAAGGAAAGTAAAGTCCACTGTGTGTGTAATCATACTAACTATAAGGAAAGTAAAGTCCACTGTGTGTGTAATCATACTAACTATAAGGAAAGTAAAGTCCACACTGTGTGTGTAATCATACTAACTATAAGGAAAGTAAAGTCCACTGTGTGTGTGTAATCATACTAACTATAAGGAAAGTAAAGTCCACTGTGTGTGTAATCATACTAACTATAAGGAAAGTAAAAGTCCACTGTGTGTGTAATCATACTAACTATAAGGAAAGTAAAGTCCACTGTGTGTGTGTGTAATCATACTAACTATAAGGAAAGTAAAGTCCACTGTGTGTGTGTGTAATCATACTAACTATAAGGAAAGTAAAGCCCACTGTGTGTGTAATCATACTAACTATAAGGAAAGTAAAGTCCACTGTGTGTGTAATCATACTAACTATAAGGAAAGTAAAGTCCCCACTGTGTGTGTGTAATCATACTAACTATAAGGAAAGTAAAGTCCACTGTGTGTGTAATCATACTAACTATAAGGAAAGTAAAGTCCACTGTGTGTGTGTGTAATCATACTAACTATAAGGAAAGTAAAGTCCACTGTGTGTGTGTGTAATCATACTAACTATAAGGAAAGTAAAGTCCACTGTGTGTGTGTGTAATCATACTAACTATAAGGAAAGTAAAGTCCACTGTGTGTGTGTGTAATCATACTAACTATAAGGAAAGTAAAGTCCACTGTGTGTGTGTAATCATACTAACTATAAGGAAAGTAAAGTCCACTGTGTGTGTAATCATACTAACTATAAGGAAAGTAAAGTCCACTGTGTGTGTAATCATACTAACTATAAGGAAAGTAAAGTCCACTGTGTGTGTGTGTAATCATACTAACTATAAGGAAAGTAAAGTCCACTGTGTGTGTAATCATACTAACTATAAGGAAAGTAAAGTCCACTGTGTGTGTGTGATCATACTAACTATAAGGAAAGTAAAGTCCACTGTGTGTGTGTGTAATCATACTAACTATAAGGAAAGTAAAGTCCACTGTGTGTGTGTGTAATCATACTAACTATAAAAAATAAAGTCCACTGTGTGTGTGTGTAATCATACTAACTATAAGGAAAATAAAGTCCACTGTGTGTGTGTGTAATCATACTAACTATAAGGAAAGTAAAGTCCACTGTGTGTGTAATCATACTAACTATAAGGAAAGTAATGTCCATGAATTTGACAGACTATTAAACACGAGCACAGAATATGTTTAGGGGGAATGCGACCTCGGAAAGAAAAAAGCTAGGGAATTATTTTATCTACATGACTATTTTTGTGGCTTACACCTACACCTCATACGTATTCCGCCATTTGCCTCAAGTCTGTGTTGAATAAGAATGGACACCTTTAAATCTGTCTTTGTTCCTATTCAACTGTACGCTAGCAGCGTCAGTGGATAGGGTAGGCAATCAAATTCACAAATAATGTTTTAACTGAAAAGGTAAAAAAGTAAACAAATCAGGAAATATAGATAGATAAAGTAACATATAATTAACTAACTAATCAAATAAACGATTAAGCGGTCACTAAATGTTGATATATAAATGACTTAATAACTAATAGATGGTGAAAAAAATACATGAATTAGTAATACAGTTAACTGCAAATAAAGTTTTCATAAATTGTTTGTTTTATTGAATTTCACCTTGTTAACCACTTGCCGTGAATGAAGAGGAAACAGCAAGAATAAAGAAAAGTAAACGAGCTAAGGAAATGAAGTAGAGTCCAACATTAGAGCCCACTAGTAAAACTCATCAGTAGAACACATCAGTAGAACACATCAGTAGAACTCACTCAGTAGAACACATCAAAAACTCACCAGTAGAACACATCAGTAGAACTCACAAATAGAACTCACCATTAGAACCCATCAGTGAACTCATCAGTAGAATACATCAGTACAACACATCAGTAAAACACATCAGTAGAACACATCAGTAGAACACATCAGTAGAACTGACCAGTAGAACTCATCAACTCATCAGTAAAATTCAGCAGTAGAATTCATCAGTACAACTCACCAGTAGAATTCACCAGTAGAACTCACCAGTAGAATTCACCAGTAGAACTCACCAGTAGAACTCACCAGCAGAGCTCATCAGTAAAATTCACCAGTAGAACTCATCAGTAGAACTCACCAGTAGAATTCACCAGTAGAACTCACCAGTAGAACTCACCAGTAGAACTCACCACTAGAACACATCAGTAGAACTCACCAGTAGAACTCACCAGTAGAACACATCAGTAGAACTCACAAGTAGAACTCACCAGTAAAAACATCAGTAGAACACATCAGTAGAACACATCAGTGGAACTCATCGTTAGAACTCAACAGTAGAAATCCTCAGTAGAATTCAACAGTAGAACTCATTAGTAGAAGTCACCAGTAGAACTCACCAGTAGAACACATCAGTAGAACTCCTCAGTAGAACTCACCAGTAGACTTCACCAGTAGAACTCACCAGTAGAACACACCAGTAGAACACATCAGAAGAAATCACCAGTAGAACACACCAGTAGAACTCACCAATAGAACACACCAGTAGAACACATCAGTAGGACTCACCAATAGAACTCATCAGTAGAACACATCAGTAGAACACATCAGGAGAACTCATCATTAGAACTCACAAGTAGAACTCACCAGTAGAACTCATCATTAGAACTCACAAGTAGAACTCATCATTAGAACTCACCAGTAGAACTCATCAGTAGAAGACATCAGTAGAACTTACCACGGTAGAACTCACCCGTAGAACTCATCAGTAGAACACATCAGTAGAACGTACCAGTAGAACTCAGCAGTAGAACTCACCAGTCGAACTCACCAGTAGAACTCACCACTAACACCCACCAGTAGAACTCACCAGTAGAACTCACCAGTAGAACTCACCAGTCGAACTCACCAGTAGAACTCACCAGTGGAACTCACCAGTAGAACTCACCAGTAGAGCTGACCAGTAAAACTCACCAGTAGAACCCACCAGTAGAACTCACCAGTAGAACTCATCACTAGCACCCAACAGTAGAACCCACCAGAAGAACCCATCAGTAGAACTCACCAGTAGAACTCATCACTAGCACCCAACAGTAGAACCCACCAGAAGAACCCATCAGTAGAACCCATCACTAGCATACACCAGTAGAACCTATCACTAGCATACACCAGTAGAACTCATCACTAGCATACAACAGTAGAACCTATCACTAGCATACACCAGTAGAACCTATCACTAGCATACACCAGTAGAACACTATCACTAGCATACACCAGTAGAACTCATCACTAGCATACACCAGTAGAACTATCACTAGCATACCACTAGCATACACCAGTAGAACTCATCACTAGCACCCAGCAGTAGAACTCATCACTAGCACCCATCAGTAGAACTCATCACTAGCATACACCAGTAGAACTTATCACTAGCATACACCAGTAGAACTCATCACTAGCACCCATCAGTAGAACTCATCACTAGCATACACCAGTAGAACTCATCACTAGCATACACCAGTAGAACTCATCACTAGCATACACCAGTAGAACTCATCACTAGCACCCATCAGTAGAACATCACTAGCATACACCAGTAGAACTCATCACTAGCATACACCAGTAGAACACATCACTAGCATACACCAGTAGAACTCATCACTAGCATACACCAGTAGAACACATCACTAGCATACACCAGTAGAACTCATCACTAGCATACACCAGTAGAACCTATCACTAGCATACACCAGTAGAACTCATCACTAGCATACACCAGTAGAACTCATCACTAGCATACACCAGTAGAACTCATCACTAGCATACACCAGTAGAACACATCACTAGCATACACCAGTAGAACTCATCACTAGCATACACCAGTTGAACTCATCACTAGCATACACCAGTAGAACTCATCACTAGCATACACCAGTAGAACTCATCACTAGCATACACCAGTAGAACTCATCACTAGCATACACCAGTAGAACTCATCACTAGCATACACCAGTAGAACTCATCACTAGCATACACCAGTAGAACTCATCACTAGCATACACCAGTAGAACTCATCACTAGCATACACCAGTAGAACTCATCACTAGCATACATCAGTAGAACTCATCACTAGCATACACCAGTAGAACTCATCACTAGCATACACCAGTAGAACTCATCACTAGCATACACTAGCAGTAGAACTCATCACTAGCATACACCAGTAGAACTCATCACTAGCATACACCAGTAGAACTCATCACTAGCATACACCAGTAGAACTCATCACTAGCATACACCAGTAGAACTCATCACTAGCACCCATCAGTAGAACTCATCACTAGCATACACCAGTAGAACTCATCACTAGCAACACCAGTAGAACTCATCACTAGCATACACCAGTAGAACTCATCACTAGCATACACCAGTAGAACTCATCACTAGCACCCACCAGTAGAACTCATCACTAGCATACACCAGTAGAACTCATCACTAGCATACACCAGTAGAACTCATCACTAGCATACATCAGTAGAACTCATCACTAGCATACACCAGTAGAACTCATCACTAGCATACACCAGTAGAACTCATCACTAGCATACATCAGTAGAACTCATCACTAGCATACACCAGTAGAACTCATCACTAGCATACACCAGTAGAACTCATCACTAGCATACACCAGTAGAACTTATCACTAGCATACACCAGTAGAACTCATCACTAGCATACACCAGTAGAACTCATCACTAGCACACCATCAACTCATCACTAGCATACACCAGTAGAACTCATCACTAGCACCCACCAGTAGAACTCATCACTAGCATACACCAGTAGAACTCATCACTAGCATACACCAGTAGAACTCATCACTAGCACCCACCAGTAGAACTCATCACTAGCATACACCAGTAGAACTCATCACTAGCATACACCAGTAGAACTCATCACTAGCATACACCAGTAGAACTCATCACTAGCATACACCAGTAGAACTCATCACTAGCACCCATCAGTAGAACTCATCACTAGCATACACCAGTAGAACTCATCACTAGCATACACCAGTAGAACTCATCACTAGCATACACCAGTAGAACTCATCACTAGCATACACCAGTAGAACTCATCACTAGCATACACCAGTAGAACTCATCACTAGCATACACCAGTAGAACTCATCACTAGCATACACCAGTAGAACTCATCACTAGCACCCATCAGTAGAACTCATCACTAGCACCCTCAGTAGAACTCATCACTAGCATACACCAGTAGAACTTATCACTAGCATAACCAGTAGAACTCATCACTAGCATACACTCAGTAGAACTCATCACTAGCACCCTCCAGTAGAACTCATCACTAGCATACACCAGTAGAACTCATCACTAGCACCCACCAGTAGAACTCATCACTAGCATACACCAGTAGAACTCATCACTAGCATACACCAGTAGAACTCATCACTAGCATACACCAGTAGAACTCATCACTAGCATACACCAGTAGAACTTATCACTAGCATACACCAGTAGAGCTCATCACTAGCACCCACCAGTAGAACTCATCACTAGCATACACCAGTAGAACTCATCACTAGCACCCACCAGTAGAACTTATCACTAGCATACACCAGTAGAACTCATCACTAGCATACACCAGTAGAACTCATCACTAGCATACACCAGTAGAACTCATCACTAGCACCCATCAGTAGAACTCATCACTAGCATACACCAGTAGAACTCATCACTAGCATACACCAGTAGAACTCATCACTAGCATACACCAGTAGAACTCATCACTAGCATACATCAGTAGAACTCATCACTATCACATCAGTAGCATCACTAGCATACACCAGTAGAACTCATCACTAGCATACACCAGTAGAACTCATCACTAGCATACACCAGTAGAACTCATCACTAGCATACACCAGTAGCTCATCACTAGCATACACCAGTAAAACTCATCACTAGCATACACCAGTAGAACCTCATCACTAGCTCATCACTAGCACCCAGTAGAACTCATCACTAGCATACACCAGTAGAACTCATCACTAGCACCCATCAGTAGAACTCATCACTAGCACCCACCAGTAGAACTCATCACTAGCATACACCAGTAGAACTCATCACTAGCATACACCAGTAGAACTCATCACTAGCATACACCAGTAGAACTCATCACTAGCATACACCAGTAGAACTCATCACTAGCATACACCAGTAGAACTCATCACTAGCACCCATCAGTAGAACTTCATCACTAGCATACACCAGTAGAACTCATCACTAGCATACACCAGTAGAACTCATCACTAGCACCCTCCAGTAGAACTCATCACTAGCACCCACCAGTAGAACTCATCACTAGCATACTCATCACTAGCACCCTCCAGTAGAACTCATCACTAGCATACACCAGTAGAACTCATCACTAGCATACACCAGTAGAACTCATCACTAGCACCCATCAGTAGAACTTATCACTAGCATACACCAGTAGAACACATCACTAGCATACACCAGTAACTCATCACTAGCATACACCAGTAGAACTCATCACTAGCATACACCAGTAGAACTTATCACTAGCACCCATCAGTAGAACTCATCACTAGCATACTTATCCACCAGTAGAACTCATCACTAGCATACACCAGTAGAACTCATCACTAGCATACACCAGTAGAACTCATCACTAGCATACACCAGTAGAACTTATCACTAGCATACACCAGTAGAACTTATCACTAGCATACACCAGTAGAACTCATCACTAGCATACACCAGTAGAACTTATCACTAGCATACACCAGTAGAACTCATCACTAGCATACACCAGTAGAACTTATCACTAGCATACACCAGTAGAACTTATCACTAGCATACACCAGTAGAACTCATCACTAGCATACACCAGTAGAACTTATCACTAGCACCCTCCAGTAGAACTCATCACTAGCATACACCAGTAGAACTCATCACTAGCATACACCAGTAGAACTCATCACTAGCATACACCAGTAGAACTCATCACTAGCATACACCAGTAGAACTCATCACTAGCATACACCAGTAGAACTCATCACTAGCATACACCAGTAGAACTCATCACTAGCACCCATCAGTAGAACTTATCACTAGCACCACCAGTAGAACTCATCACTAGCATCACAGCACCCACCAGTAGAACTTATCACTAGCACCCACCAGTAGAACTCATCACTAGCATACACCAGTAGAACTTATCACTAGCATACACCAGTAGAACTCATCACTAGCATACACAGTAGAACTCATCACTAGCATACACCAGTAGAACTCATCACTAGCATACACCAGTAGAACTCATCACTAGCACACCAGTAGAACTCATCACTAGCATACACCAGTAGAACTCATCACTAGCATACACCAGTAGAACATCACTAGCACTCCAGTAGAACTCATCACTAGCATACACCAGTAGAACTTATCACTAGCATACATCAGTAGAACTCATCACTAGCATACAGCACCCCCCAGTAGAACTCATCACTAGCATACACCAGTAGAACTCATCACTAGCACCCACCAGTAGAACTCATCACTAGCATACACCAGTAGAACTCATCACTAGCATACACCAGTAGAACTCATCACTAGCACCCATCAGTAGAACTCACACCAGTAGAACTCATCACTAGCATACACCAGTAGAACTCATCACTAGCATACACCAGTAGAACTCATCACTAGCATACACCAGTAGAACTTATCACTAGCATACACCAGTAGAACTCATCACTAGCACCCATCAGTAGAACTCATCACTAGCATACACCAGTAGAACTCATCACTAGCATACACCAGTAGAACTTATCACTAGCATACACCAGTAGAACTCATCACTAGCATACACCAGTAGAACTCATCACTAGCACCCATCAGTAGAACTCATCACTATCACTAGCTCATCACTAATACATCAGTAGAACTCATCACTAGCATACACCAGTAGAACTCATCACTAGCATACACCAGTAGAACTCATCACTAGCATACACCAGTAGAACTCATCACTAGCATACACCAGTAGAACTCATCACTAGCATACACCAGTAGAACTCATCACTAGCACCCACCAGTAGAACTCATCACTAGCATACACCAGTAGAACTCATCACTAGCATACACCAGTAGAACTCATCACTAGCACCCACCAGTAGAACTCATCACTAGCATACACCAGTAGAACTCATCACTAGCATACATCAGTAGAACTCATCACTAGCACCCACCAGTAGAACACATCACTAGCATACACCAGTAGAACTCATCACTAGCATACACCAGTAGAACTCATCACTAGCATACACCAGTAGAACTCATCACTAGCATACATCAGTAACACTATCATCACTAGCATCACTAGCACCAGTAGAACTCATCACTAGCATACACCAGTAGAACTCATCACTAGCATACACCAGTAGAACTCATCACTAGCACCCATCAGTAGAACTCATCACTAGCATACACCAGTAGAACTATCAGCACCCATCAGTAGAACTCATCACTAGCACCTAGAACTCATCACTAGCACCCACCAGTAGAACACATCACTAGCATACATCAGTAGAACTCATCACTAGCATACATCAGTAGAACTCATCACTAGCATACACCAGTAGAACTCATCACTAGCATACACCAGTAGAACATCACTAGCATACACCAGTAGAACTCATCACTAGCATACATCAGTAGAACTCATCACTAGCATACACCAGTAGAACTCATCACTAGCATACACCAGTAGAGCATACAGTAGAACTCATCACTAGCATACACCAGTAGAACTCATCACTAGCATACACCAGTAGAACTCATCACTAGCATACACCAGTAGAACTCATCACTAGCATACACCAGTAGAACTCATCACTAGCACCCATCAGTAGAACTCATCACTAGCATACACCAGTAGATCTCATCACTAGCATACACCAGTAGAACTCATCACTAGCATACACCAGTAGAACTCATCACTAGCATACACCAGTCATCACTAGCATACACCAGTAGAACACATCACTAGCATACACCAGTAGAACTCATCACTAGCATACACCAGTAGAACTCATCACTAGCATACACCAGTAGAACTCATCACTAGCACCCATCAGTAGAACTCATCACTAGCACCACCAGTAGAACTCATCACTAGCATACACCAGTAGAACTCATCACTAGCACCCATCAGTAGAACTCATCACTAGCACCCACCAGTAGAACTCATCACTAGCATACACCAGTAGAACTCATCACCCTAGAACACACTAGCATAGTAGAACACACCATACAGTAGAACTCATCACTAGCATACACCAGTAGAACTCATCACTAGCATACATCAGTAGAACTTATCACTAGCATACACCAGTAGAACTCATCACTAGCATACACCAGTAGAACTCATCACTAGCACCCACCAGTAGAACTCATCACTAGCATACACCAGTAGAACTCATCACTAGCACCCACCAGTAGAACTCATCACTAGCATACACCAGTAGAACTCATCACTAGCACCCATCAGTAGAACTCATCACTAGCACACCAGTAGAACCAGTACACCAGTAAACCATCACTAGCATACATCAGTAGAACTCATCACTAGCATACAGTAGAACTCATCACTAGCATACACCAGTAGAACTCATCACTAGCACATCAGTAGAACACATCACTAGCATACACCAGTAGAACTCATCACTAGCATACACCAGTAGAACTTATCACTAGCATACAACAGTAGAACTCATCACTAGCACCCTCCAGTAGAACTCATCACTAGCACCCAACCAGTAGAACTTATCACATCACTAGCATCACTAGCCAGTAGAACTCATCACTAGCACCCATCAGTAGAACACATCACTAGCATACACCAGTAGAACTCATCACTAGCATACACCAGTAGAGCTCATCACTAGAACATCACTAGCTCCAGTAGAACTCATCACTAGCATACACCAGTAGAACTTCATCACTAGCACCCATCAGTAGAACTTATCACTAGCATACACCAGTAGAACTCATCACTAGCATACACCAGTAGAACTTATCACTAGCATACACCAGTAGAACCATCACTAGCATACACCAGTAGAACTCATCACTAGCATACACCAGTAGAACTTATCACTAGCATACACCAGTAGAACTCATCACTAGCATACACCAGTAGAACTTATCACTAGCACCCACCAGTAGAACTTATCACTAGCATACACCAGTAGAACTTATCACATTATAGCATACACCAGTAGAACTTATCACTAGCATACACCAGTAGAACTCATCACTAGCATACACCAGTAGAACTCATCACTAGCATACACCAGTAGAACTCATCACTAGCATACACCAGTAGAACTCATCACTAGCATACACCAGTAGAACCCATCACTAGCATACACCAGTAGAACTCATCACTAGCACCCATCAGTAGAACTTATCACTAGCATACACCAGTAGAACACATCACTAGCATACACCAGTAGAACTCATCACTAGCATACACCAGTAGAACTCACTATCACTAGCATCACTGCCCAGTAGAACTCATCACTAGCATACACCAGTAGAACACATCACTAGCATACACCAGTAGAACTCATCACTAGCATACACCAGTAGAACTCATCACTAGCATACACCAGTAGAACTCATCACTAGCATACACCAGTAGAACTCATCACTAGCACCCATCAGAACTCATCACTAGCATACACCAGTAGAACTCATCACTAGCACCCATCAGTAGAACTCATCACTAGCATACACCAGTAGAACTCATCACTAGCATACACCAGTAGAACTTATCACTAGCACCCACCAGTAGAACCTATCACTAGCATACACCAGTAGAACTCATCACTAGCACCCTCCAGTAGAACTCACTCATCCAGTAGAACATATCATACACCAGTAGAACTCATCACTAGCATCACTAGAACTCATCACCACTAGCAGTAGAACATCACTAGCATACACCAGAACTCATCACTAGCATACATCAGTAGAACTCATCACTAGCATACACCAGTAGAACTCATCACTAGCATCACCAGTAGAACATCACTAGCATACACCAGTAGAACTCATCACTAGCACCCATCAGTAGAACTCATCACTAGCATACACCAGTAGAACTCATCACTAGCATACACCAGTAGAACTCATCACTAGCACCCACCAGTAGAACTCATCACTAGCACCCACCAGTAGAACTCATCACTAGCACCCATCAGTAGAACTTATCACTAGCACCCATCAGTAGAACACATCACTAGCATACACCAGTAGAACTCATCACCAGCATACACCAGTAGAACTCATCACTAGCATACACCAGTAGAACTCATCACTAGCACCCATCAGTAGAACTCATCACTAGCATACACCAGTAGAACTCATCACTAGCACCCATCAGTAGAACTTATCACTAGCATACACCAGTAGAACTCATCACTAGCACCCACCAGTAGAACTCATCACTAGCATACACCAGTAGAACTCATCACTAGCACCCATCAGTAGAACTCATCACTAGCATACACCAGTAGAACTCATCACTAGCATACACCAGTAGAACTCATCACTAGCATACACCAGTAGAACTCATCACACCAGTAGAACTCATCACTAGCATACACCAGTAGAACTCATCACTATCACCAGTAGAACATCACTAGCATACACCAGTAGAACTCACTAGCATCACCAGCTCATCACACCACCAGTAGAACTCATCACTCATTAGCTACACCACCCTCCAGTAGAACTTCATCACTAGCACCCATCAGTAGAACTCATCACTAGCATACATCAGTAGAACTATCACTAGCATACACCAGTAGAACTCATCACTAGCACCCATCAGTAGAACTCATCACTAGCACCCATCAGTAGAACTCATCACTAGCACCACCAGTAGAACTCATCACTAGCATACACCAGTAGAACTCATCACTAGCACCCTCCAGTAGAACTCATCACTAGCATACACCAGTAGAACTTATCACTAGCACCCATCAGTAGAACACATCACTAGCATACACCAGTAGAACACATCACTAGCATACACCAGTAGAACTTATCACTAGCACCCTCCAGTAGAACTCATCACTAGCATACACCAGTAGAACTTATCACTAGCATACACCAGTAGAGCTCATCACTAGCACCTCCAGTAGAACACATCACTAGCACCCTCCAGTAGAGCTCATCACTAGCATACACCAGTAGAACTCATCACTAGCATACACCAGTAGAACATCATCACTAGCATACACCTCATCACTAGCAGAGAACTCATCACTAGCATACACCAGTAGAACTCATCACTAGCATACACCAGTAGAACTCATCACTAGCACCTCCAGTAGAACTCATCACTAGCATACACCAGTAGAACTCATCACTAGCACCCATCAGTAGAACTTATCACTAGCACCCACCAGTAGAACTCATCACTAGCATACACCAGTAGAACTCATCACTAGCACCCATCAGTAGAACTCATCACTAGCATACATCAGTAGAACTTATCACTAGCATACACCAGTAGAACTCATCACTAGCATACACCAGTAGAACTATCACTAGCATACACCAGTAGAACTCATCACTAGCACCCACCAGTAGAACTCATCACTAGCATACACCAGTAGAACTCATCACTAGCATACACCAGTAGAACACAGAACTAGAACTCATCACTAGCATACACCAGTAGAACTTATCACACCAGTATACACTAGCACCCATCAGTAGAACTCATCACTAGCACCCATCAGTAGAACTCATCACTAGCATACACCAGTAGAACTCATCACTAGCACCCACCAGTAGAACTCATCACTAGCATACACCAGTAGAACTCATCACTAGCACCACCAGTAGAACACAGTAGAACTTATCACTAGCACCCACCAGTAGAACACATCACTAGCATACACATCAGTAGAACTCATCACTAGCATACACCAGTAGAACTTATCACTAGCACCCATCAGTAGAACTCATCACTAGCATACACCAGTAGAACTCATCACTAGCATACACCAGTAGAACTCATCACTAGCATACACCAGTAGAACTCATCACTAGCACACCAGTAGAACTCATCACTAGCATACACCAGTAGAACTCATCACTAGCATACACCAGTAGAACTCATCACTAGCATACACCAGTAGAACTCATCACTAGCACCCACCAGTAGAACTCATCACTAGCATACACCAGTAGAACTCATCACTAGCACCCATCAGTAGAACTCATCACTAGCATACACCAGTAGAACTCATCACTAGCACCCACCAGTAGAACTCATCACTAGCATACACCAGTCAGAACACCAGTCACACTAGCACCCACCAGTAGAACTTATCACTAGCATACACCAGTAGAACTCATCACTAGCATACACCAGTAGAACTCATCACTAGCACCCACCAGCATCACTACATCCTCAGTAGAACTCATCACTAGCACCCACCAGTAGAACTCATCACTAGCACCCACCAGTAGAACTTATCACTAGCATACACCAGTAGAACTCATCACTAGCATACACCAGTAGAACTCATCACTAGCATACACCAGTAGAACTTATCACTAGCATACACCAGTAGAACTCATCACTAGCACCCACCAGTAGAACTCATCACTAGCATACACCAGTAGAACTACTCACATCAGTAGCACCATCACACCAGTAGAACTCATCACTAGCATACATCAGTAGAACTCATCACTAGCATACACCAGTAGAACTCATCACTACTCATCAGTAGCTCATCACTAGCATACACAGTAGAACTCATCACTAGCATACACCAGTAGAACTCATCACTAGCATACACCAGTAGAACTCATCACTAGCATACACCAGTAGAACCTATCACTAGCATACACCAGTAGAACTCATCACTAGCACCCACCAGTAGAACTCATCACTAGCATACACCAGTAGAACTCATCACTAGCACCCATCAGTAGAACTCATCACTAGCATACACCAGTAGAACTCACTAGCATACACCAGTAGAGCACCCACCAGTAGAACTCACTCATCACTAGCACCCATCAGTAGAACTCATCACTAGCACACCAGTAGAACCATCACTAGAACACCAGTAGAACATCACTAGCATACACCAGTAGAACTCATCACTAGCATACACCAGTAGAACTCATCACTAGCACTAGCATCACTAGCATACCAGTAGAACTCATCACTAGCATACATCAGTAGAACTCATCACTAGCATACACCAGTAGAACTCATCACTAGCATACACCAGTAGAACTCATCACTAGCATACACCAGTAGAACTTATCACTAGCATACACCAGTAGAACTCATCACTAGCATACACCAGTAGAACTCATCACTAGCACCCACCAGTAGAACATCACTAGCATACACCAGTAGAACTCATCACTAGCATACACCAGTAGAACTCATCACTAGCATACACCAGTAGAACTCATCACTAGCATCACTAGCATCAGTAGAATCACTATCACTAGCATACACCAGTAGAACTTATCACTAGCATACACCAGTAGAACTCATCACTAGCATACACCAGTAGAACTTATCACTAGCATACACCAGTAGAACTCATCACTAGCATACACCAGTAGAACTCATCACTAGCATACATCAGTAGAACTCATCACTAGCATACACCAGTAGAACTCATCACTAGCATACACCAGTAGAACCTATCATCATACTAGAACTCATCACACCAGTAGAACTCATCACTAGCATACACCAGTAGAACCCATCACTAGCATACACCAGTAGAACTCATCACTAGCACCCATCAGTAGAACTCATCACTAGCATACACCAGTAGAACTCATCACTAGCACCCACCAGTAGAACTCTATCACTAGCATACACCAGTAGAACTCATCACTAGCACCACCAGTAGAACTCATCACTCATCCAGTAGAACATCTGCAACATCACTAGCATACACCAGTAGAACTCATCACTAGCACCCACCAGTAGAACTCATCACTAGCATACACCAGTAGAACTCATCACTAGCACCACCAGTAGAACTCATCACTAGCACCCACCAGTAGAACTCATCACTAGCATACACCAGTAGAATCACTAGCACTCATCACTAGCACACCCTCATCTAGCACCCACCAGTAGAACTCATCACTAGCATACACCAGTAGAACTCATCACTAGCACCCACCAGTAGAACCCATCACTAGCATCACCAGTAGAACTCATCACTAGCATACATCAGTAGAACTCATCACTAGCATACACCAGTAGAACTCATCACTAGCACCCACCAGTAGAACTCATCACTAGCATACACCAGTAGAACTCACTAGCACTAGAACATCACTAGCATACACAGTAGAACTCATCACTAGCATACACCAGTAGAACTCATCACTAGCACCCACCAGTAGAACCCATCACTAGCATACACCAGTAGAACTCATCACTAGCATACCCAGTAGAACTCATCACTAGCACCCTAGAACCAGTCTCATCACTAGCATACACCAGTAGAACTCATCACTAGCATACACCAGTAGAACACATCACTAGCATACACCAGTAGAGCTCATCACTAGCATACATCAGTAGAACTCATCACTAGCATACACCAGTAGAACTCATCACTAGCACCCACCAGTAGAACTCATCACTAGCATACACCAGTAGAACACATCACTAGCACCCACCAGTAGAACTCATCACTAGCATACACCAGTAGAACCCATCACTAGCATACACCAGTAGAACCCATCACTAGCATACACCAGTAGAACTCATCACTAGCATACACCAGTAGAACCCATCACTAGCATACACCAGTAGAACTCATCACTAGCATACACCAGTAGAACTCATCACTAGCATACACCAGTAGAACTCATCACTAGCATACATCAGTAGAACTCATCACTAGCATACACCAGTAGAACTCATCACTAGCACCCACCAGTAGAACCCATCACTAGCATACACCAGTAGAACTCATCACTAGCATACACCAGTATCATCACTAGCATACACCAGTAGAACTCATCACTAGCATACACCAGAGACTTATCACTAGCATACACCAGTAGAACTCATCACTAGCATACACCAGTAGAACTCATCACTAGCATCACTAGAACTTATCACTAGCACCCAGTAGTAGACTTATCACTAGCATACACCAGTAGAACTTATCACTAGCATACACCAGTAGAACTCACATCACTAGCATAGTAGAACTTATCACTAGCATACAGTAGAACTCATCACTAGCATACACCAGTAGAACTCATCACTAGCATACACCAGTAGAACACCACATCACTAGCATACACCAGTAGAACTCATCACCAGTAGAACTCATCAGCATACACCAGTAGAACTCATCACTAGCATACACCAGTAGAACTCATCACTAGCATACACCAGTAGAACTCATCACTAGCATACACCAGTAGAACACATCACTAGCATACACCAGTAGAACTCATCACTAGCATACCAGTAGAACACATCACTAGCATACACCAGTAGAACTCATCACTAGCATACACCAGTAGAACTCATCACTAGCATACACCAGTAGAACTCATCACTAGCATACACCAGTAGAACTCATCACTAGCATACACCAGTAGAACTCATCACTAGCATACACCAGTAGAACTCATCACTAGCATACAGTAGAACTCATCACTAGCAGCATACACCAGTAGAATCACTAGCACCCACCAGTAGAAACACACCATCACTAGCACCCACCAGTAGAACTCATCACTAGCACCCTCCAGTAGAACACACCAGTAAAACCCATCACTAGCACCCATCAGTAGAACCCATCACTAGCACCCATCAGTAGAACCCATCACTAGCACCCATCAGTAGAACCAATCACTAGCACCCATCAGTAGAACCCATCATTATCACCCACCAGTAGTACAGTAGAACACACGGGTAGAATCCTCCAGTAGAACACACCAGTAGAACACACCAGTAGAACACACCAGTAGAACACACCAGTAGAACACACCAGTAGAACACACTAGTAGAACACACCAGTAGAACACACTAGTAGAACACACCAGTAGAACACACAAGCAGAACACACCAGTAGAACACACCAGTAGAACGCACCAGTAGAACACACCAGTAGAACACACCAGTAGAACACACCAGTAGAACACACTAGTAGAACACACCAGTAGAACACACCAGTAGAACACACTAGTAGAACACACCAGTAGAACACACCAGTAGAACACACCAGTAGAACACACCAGTAGAACACACCAGTAGAACACACTAGTAGAACACACCAGTAGAACACACCAGTAGAACACACCAGTAGAACACACCAGTAGAACACACCAGTAGAACACACCAGTAGAACACACTAGTAGAACACACCAGTAGAACACACCAGTAGAACCCTCCAGTAGAACCCACCAGTAGAACACACCAGTAGAACCCTCCAGTAGAACACACCAGTAGTACAGTAGAACACACCAGTAGAACCCTCCAGTAGAACCCACCAGTAGAACACACCAGTAGAACACACCAGTAGAACACACCAGTAGAACACACCAGTAGAACACACCAGTAGAACCCAGCAGTAGTACCCACCAGTAGAACACACCAGTATAACCCACCATGATGCCTTGTATTAAGTACAATGACATTAACCGCATGATGTATTAGCTATGACATGATGTTTTGAGTTAAGTACAATGACATTAACCGCATGATGTATTAGCTATGACATGATGCTTCGAGTTAAGCACAATGACAGTAATCACATGATGTATTAGCTATGACATGATGCTTTGAGTTAAGCACAATGACAGCAATCACATGATGTAGTAGCTATGAGATGATGTTTTGTGTTAAACACAATGACAGGAATCACATGATGTAGTAGCTATGAGATGATGTTTTGGCATCTATGAATTAGATTGTTGAGAGCCTCTTGGGTTTAAATGAAACATACTTTTTAGATAGTTTTAATAATGAAGAAAAAGATCTAGTTCATTCATGCAAACATAATTTTATTCTCTGATGACTTAAATTTGACGATGCATTCAACTTAAAACGTGTCGCCATCCACATCTGAAATGTAGGGCTTAGTGCTAGATTCAGACAAGATGTGTAAAAATGTGTATTTGTCATATCGTCTGTTCAAATATCATGGCAACCTTTCTGACACCCAATCCGGCTTTACGAATTCTTCCAAGTAGTACTCATAGTGGTGTCTGTCTATCTGGCTTCTCATTGGTGTCTGTCTATCTGGCTTCTCATTCGCGTCTGTCTATCTGGCTTCTCATTCGTGTCTGTCTATCTGGCTTCTCATTGGTGTCTGTCTATCTGGCTTCTCATTCGTGTCTGGCTATCTGGCTTCTCATTGGTGTCTGGCTATCTGGCTTCTCATTCGTGTCTGTCTATCTAGCTTCTCATTGGTGTCTGTCTATCTGGCTTCTCATTCGTGTCTGTCTATCTAGCTTCTCATTCGTGTCTGGCTATCTGGCTTCTCATTCGTGTCTGTCTATCTGGCTTCTCATTCGTGTCTGTCTATCTGGTGTCTCATTGGTGTCTGTCTATCTGGCTTCTCATTGGTGTCTGTCTATCTGGCTTCTCATTGGTGTCTGTCTATCTGGCTTCTCATTGATGTCTGTCTATCTGGCTTCTCATTCATGTCTGTCTATCTGGCTTGTCATTGGTGTCTGTCGATCTGGCTTCTCATTCGTGTCTGTCTACCTGGCTTCTCATTCGTGTCTGTCTATCTGGCTTGTCATTGGTGTCTGTCTATCTGGCTTCTCATTCGTGTCTGTCTATCTGGCTTGTCATTGGTGTCTGTCTATCTGGCTTCTCATTCGTGTCTGTCTATCTGGCTTGTCATTGGTGTCTGTCTATCTGGCTTCTCATTCGTGTCTGTCTATCTGGCTTCTCATTCGTGTCTGTCTATCTGGCAGCTCATTGGCAGGTGGTAGGTCCTGCTCTTCTCCTTTCACTCTTCCAATCATCTTTCATCTTGCTGTTTCCTCTTAATTCACCCTGAGATTACAGCATATGGGGGACGAAGTAAATTGAGATGGAACAAATGATGTATGAATGATATAATTAGGGTATGCTCTCAATAAATGTTGTCCTTCCTTCATTCTAATGATTTATGAATGATATGATTGGGGTATGCTCTCAATAAATGTTGTCCTTCATTCTAATGATGTATGAATGATATGATTGGTGTATACTCTCAATAAATGTTGCCCTCCATTCTCTTCATCTGTCTTGTCTGGGACACTCGGTAGTCCACAGACAAGGCATCAGCCTCTCAACCAAAATGTAGTGGGTTCGAGCCCCGCCACCGGTGTACACCTAGTCCCATCGGAGACGGGCGATAAACTGGAGGTCCCGTGTCCAGATCACAATGCTGTGCGCGATAAAGATCACTTGTCTGTTAACAGGGCAGCTCAGGCAAAATTTAGAATCTAACCAAAAGCCCCGAGATCACCTTAATAAGTTGTGGATGTGGTTAAATCAAATCAAATCAAAATCTTCATCTGTCTGTCTGTCTTTATTTAAGCCTTATCCGTAGGCAAATGTTTTCTTTAAAGTTTTCTAGCGGCAAGTCCTGAACATTCCAATGCCAGCGGCTGGCAGGATTCAACCCCCGGCCAGCACGTAGCTTGAGTCATCAGGCAGACATATGAAAGGGCATGAGACGGTGTGGCAAAACAGTAGTGTTGTGAGTGTGTAATCACCATAACACTCACTGGTTCAATCCCCATGGCTGGCCCAGGTGTTGCTGTTTTTTCACAACGTTGTAAACACCTTCGGAAAGTTACTCCTCTCCTTCCATGACTTGACTCACATGTGAACAAGTGCCCAGCAATATGTAGGGAAAGATCTAGTCTGAGTATTAGTATGAAGCACCTAACAATCTGCTGTACTATAATATTGTGTATCCCAGAGAGTAGGTTGAGACAAAGTTTGGATGAAATGGTCTGCTGGGGGGGAGGGGGGGAATCATGTACAGTCAATGAGCCGACAGTTGTGCAGTGATACATACCATAAACCCATCTTTATCTTTATCTGTAAGATATCGCCATCTTACGAGAGCAATCACAGAAAACGTTTTTGATCCATTTGGGTAAGAGGTTACTATTATTTCATATGGCCTTTTTATATCAATAGTGACGATCGTGTAACAGAGGTTACTATTACTTCATATGGCCTTTTATATCAATAGTGACGATCTTGTAACAGAGGTTACTATTACTTCATATGGCCTTTTTATATCAATAGTGACGATCGTGTAACAGAGGTTACTATTACTTC
>JAXRKP010000229.1:300000-307500 GCA_037039925.1 Doris montereyensis | reverse complement strand
CATTGTCCAAGTGATATCGTGACCATGACAACATTGTCCAAGTGATATCGTAATCATGACAACATTGTCCAAGTGATATCGTCATCATGACAACATTGTCCAAGTGATATCGTAATCATGACAACACTGTCCAATTGATATCGTAATCATGACAACACTGTCCAATTGATATCGTAATCATGACAACATTGTCCAACTGATATCGTAATCATGACAACATTGTCCAAGTGATATCGGGATCATGACAACATTGTCCAAGTGATATCGTGATCATGACAACATTGTCCAAGTGATATCGTAATCATGACAACACTTTCCAAGTGATATCGTAATCATGACAACATTGTCCAAGTGATATCGTGACCATGACAACATAGTCCAAGTGATATCACGACCATGACAACATTGTCCAAATGATATCGTGACCATGACAACATTGTCCAAGTGATATCGTAATCATGACAACATTGTCCAAATGATACCGTGACCATGATAACATTGTCCAAGTGATATCGTGATCATGACAACATTGTCCAAGTGATATCACGACCATGACAACATTGTCCAAGTGATATCGTCATCATGACAACATAGTCCAAGTGATATCACGACCATGACAACATTGTCCAAGTGATATCGTGATCATGACAACATAGTCCAAGTGATATCACGACCATGACAACATTGTCCAAGTGATATCGTAATCATGACAACATTGTCCAAGTGATATCGTAATCATGACAACATTGTCCAAGTGATATCGTGACCATGACAACATTGTCCAAGTGATATCGTAATCATGACAACATTGTCCAAGTGATATCGTAATCATGATAACATTGTCCAAGTGATATCGTAATCATGACAACACTGTCCAAGTGATATCGATCATGACAACATTGTCCAAGTGATATCGTGATCATGACAACATTGTCCAAGTGATATCGTGATCATGACAACATTGTCCAAGTGATATCGTAATCATGACAACAGTGTCCAAGTGATATCGTGATCATGACAACATTGTCCAAGTGATATCGTGATCATGACAACACTGTCCAAGTGATATCGTAATCATGACAACATTGTCCAAGTGATATCGTGATCATGACAACATTGTCCAAGTGATATCGTGATCATGACAACATTGTCCAAGTGATATCGTAATTATGACAACATTGTCCAAGTGATATCGTGACCATGACAACATTGTCCAAGTGATATCGTAATCATGACAACATTGTCCAAGTGATATCGTAATCATGACAACATTGTCCAAGTGATATCGTGACCATGACAACATTGTCCAAGTGATATCGTAATCATGACAACATTGTCCAAGTGAAGTTTCACGTAATCATGACAACATTGTTCAAGTGATATCGTAATCATGACAACATTTTTCAAGTGATATCGTAATCATGACAACATTGTCCAAGTGATATCGTAATCATGAGAACATTGTCCAAGTGATATCGTAATCATGACAACATTGTCCAAGTGAAGTTTCACGTAATCATGACAACATTGTTCAAGTGAAGTTTCACGTAATCATGACAACATTGTTCAAGTGAAGTTTCACGTAATCATGACAACATTGTTCAAGTGAAGTTTCACGTAATCATGACAACATTGTCGAAGTGAAGTTTCACGTAATCATGACAACATTGTTCAAGTGCTATCGTAATCATGACAACAGTGTTCAAGTGATATCGTAATCATGACAACATTGTTCAAGTGATATCGTAATCATGACAACATTGTTCAAGTGAAGTTTCACGTAATCATGACAACATTGTTCAAGTGATATCGTAATCATGACAACATTGTTCAAGTGATATCGTAATCATGACAACATTGTTCAAGTGAAGTTTCACGTAATCATGACAACATTGTTCCAAGTGAAGTTTCCCGTGATCAAGACAACATTGTCCAATTGAAATATAACAAGGCAGATATTAACGACATGAAAAATGGCATGACTTCCGTCTTCCCCAGCTACTCCAGCGAAAGTATATTTAGAAATATCAATGAAAATTGGACAACCTTCAAATATAACTTGCTTGACACTGTGAAAAACTATATACCGTAAAAAAATAAACAGTTTGCGATTGAATTTGCCAGTCATAAACGAAAGCTTGCAAAGGCTGATAAGGAAAAAAATCCATCGTGCATACAAAAAGCATATCGCACTAAACAAGAGGAAGACAAAACAAATTTTATAAAAACATGGAAAGCTGTTCAAACGGCTCTACGAAAATCACAGACAGACTATGTGAATGATGTAGTGGGTGACAGCCTCAAGAACAACCCAAACGCTTTTGACAGCTGTATTAAGAAACTCACCGAAGATTCAACCGGCATTCAATGGCTAACAGCAACATGGAAATCTACAATCTGTATTTACCCAATAAAATGTGGACTACAGGCCTGACTTAGACTTACCTTCTGTAGCCAATATACCTGACTTAGCGTCACCTTATGTAGCCAATATACCTGGTTTAGACTCACCTTCTGTAGCCAATATGCCTGATTTAGACTCACATTCTGTAGCCAATATGACTGACTAAGACTCACCTTCTGTAGCCAATATGCCTGACATAGACTCACCTTCTGTAGCCAATATGCTTGACTTAGACTCACCTTCTGTAGCCAATATACCTAACTTAGACTCACCTTCTGTAGCCAATATGACTGACTTAGACTCACCTTCTGTAGCCAATATGACTGACTTAGACTCACCTTCTGTAGCCAATATGACTGACTTACACTTACCTTCTGTAGCCAATATGACTGACTTAGACTCACCTTCTGTAGCCAATATGACTGACTTAGACTTACCTTCTGTAGCCAATATACCTGACGTAGACTTACCTTCTGTAGCCAATATACCTGACTTAGACTCACCTTCTGTAGCAAATATACCTGACTTAGACTCACCTTCTGTAGACAATATGACTGACTTAGACTTACCTTCTGTAGCCAACATACCTGACTTAGACTTACCTTCTGTAGCCAATATGACTGACTTAGACTCACCTTCTGTAGCCAATATGACTGACTTAGACTCACCTTCTGTAGCCAATATGACTGACTTAGACTCACCTTCTGTAGCCAATATACCTGACTTAGACTCACCTTCTGTAGACAATATGACTGACTTAGACTCACCTTCTGTAGCCAATATGCCTGACATAGACTCACCTTCTGTAGCCAATATGACTGACAGGCTTACCTTTTGTAGCTAATATGACTGACTTAGGCTTACCTTTTGTAGCCAATATGACTGACAGGCTTACCTTCTGTAGCCTATATGACTGACTTAGGCTTACCTTTTGTAGCCAATATGACTGACAGGCTTACCTTCTGTAGCCAATATGCCTCATAATTGTCGAAAATGAAGGGGTGAAGAGAATGCTTTTCAATCTTGACACCCAAAAGCAGCTGGTCCCGACTGGATATCAACAAATGTATCAAAAGAGCTAGAAGATGTCATAAGCCCATATTTGACTATCATCTTCAACCAATCAATAAGTAATGGAATTTTTCTAGATGAATTAAAGAACGCTGGCATCGTAACCATTTTCAAGAAAGGAAACAAGAAACCAAAACAGGTAATTACCGGTCTGTTTCCCTTGCAGGTGTGGCATCAAAATACTCGAACATACTGTAGTGTCGGCCATTGTGAACCACGCTGGTAAGAGTAACATCCTATCACCATAGCAACATGGTTTCAGAGCCAAACATTCATGTGAAACCAAGGTACTATTGACACCACATGACTTAATGAACGCATGTTGACGAAAACGCATATTGACATGGTGATCCTTGCCTCGTGAAAAGCTATTGTCCAAACGTGATCATTACGGGATCAGGAGCAGTACCATAAATTGGATAAGATCATTCCTCAATAACCGTATCCAATCAGTGACGCTGGAAGGCTTAACATCGGCTCCTTCAACAGTCACTTCGGGAGTATACCAGGGTACAGTGATGGGACCGACATTATTCCTATTTAATGATCTCCCAAACAACGTATCATCAAACTGTCAAATTATTTGCTGATGAGTGTGTACTATACAGAGAAATACACAGCCCAGAAAGCAAAATACAACTCCAAAAAAGACCTTAACTAGCTAAATGAATGGGAGAAAAAATGGCAGATGAATTTTAACACCTCAAAATATACCGTTCTTCAGTTATCGTCATCAAGATCATCAATAAGTCACAGTTACACCATCCATAACTGTGAACTAGAAAAAAAATATATTGGTGTACTTCTCAGTGATAACTGGAAATGATCAGCACACATCGACTAGATAGTGAACAAAGGCACACCAAAAGCCTGGGTTTATCAAAAGAAATACAAGAGGCCCCATGCCAAGAATCATCAGAGAAACAGCATATAAGAACCTAGTGCGACTTCAACTAGAGCACTGGGGTACTGTATGAGATGCCTTTACCGAAAAGGACGTATCCAGAATTGAAAATGAACAACACTGTGCAGGAGATACGTCACTGGGGATTATTATCCCAACAGTAGTGTCACCAATTTACTAGGACTACTGAAGTGGGAAACATTGGCACAGAACCATAGGTGCACCACATTGGTCATGACACAACGTGCTTTTACAGGAGACGTTGCTACACAAAACATCAATTCTTCAGCAGTTTTAACCGAGAACGAGGTCTAACAACAGGCACAACCCCCAACGATACAGAATTGGTGTAGCATTGACAAATGCGCCTTTGCGCAACAGAATAGAATGAGTTTCCAGCTAGGATCACAATGACTCAGACTACTAAACAATTTAAACAACATATAGAGAAATTCATTTTGAAACTTGTAACTATAAAACTATCTGCGGCATAGATCTAGACCAATAAAAATGCCTTTTGCAGATGAATGAACAGAAATAGAAACAGAGGCAATGGGTCCCTGGGCAACTCGCAGCTTTCACACGCCTTCGATGATGTGATGATCAATAAGAGAATATTCATTTATTAACGCAAACGTCATTCATTCATTCATTCATTTGTTCATTCATTTATTAATTAGATCATTCATTTATTTATTATTCATTCATTTATTCATTGATTCATATATTCATTCATTCATGCATTCGTTTATCCATTCATTCATTCATGTATTGATTAATTCATTCATTCATTTATTTATTCATTTATTCAATCATTCATTCCTTCATCCATTTATTCATTCATTCACTTATTCATTCATTCATCATTCATTCATTCATACATTCATGGTCACATAAGTGATAACTGACAAGCCGTTTCCTAGACTAAGTCCCAACGTGGACAATTTGATTTGTTTTCTTTCACAAAAACATTTTTCCAATTTTTTCACTCCCATTTCTTTTATTTCCTTTACTGTTTTGGTTCTACCTTTTTTTTTTCTCGTAATTTTTTTTGCTTAAAAATCAACACCTGGCGATATCAATTGGAAATATATGCCCTTTTTTTTTAAATATGTATTTGTCAGTTTTCCAGATATCCAGTATTAGTAACAGGCAATGACGCGCTGCTAGAACATGTATTTGTCAGTGTTCCAGATATCTAGTATTAGTAACTGACGCGCTGCTAGAACATGTATTTGTCAGTGTTCAATATCTGGAAATGACGCTGCTAGAACATGTATTTGTCAGTGTTCCAGATATCTAGTATTAGTAATAGGAAATGACGCGCTGCTAGAACATATATTTGTCAGTGTTCCAGATATCTAGTATTAGTAATGGGGAATACAGCGCTGCTAGCTCCGTCCCTAGAGCGTCTGACCACCACCCAAAAGGCCTGAGTTTGATTCTCCAGTCTGAGCAAATGTTTCTGGCCCTCCTGTCGACCCAACAGTAAAGTGGGTAGCTTGGTCTACTGAGATTCGTGAAAGTAAGTGGCAAAGTGCGTAGCTAGAACTATTCAGATTCGTGACAGTAGGTGGCAAAGTGCGTAGCCAGAACTATTCAGATTCGTGACAGTAGGTGGCAAGGTGCGTAGCTCGAACTATTGAGATTCGTGACAGTAAGTGGCAAAGTGCGTAGCTAGAACTATTCAGATTCGTGACAGTAAGTGGTAAAGTGCGTAGCTAGAGCTATTCAGATTCGTGACAGTAAGTGGCAAGGTGCGTAGCTAGAACTATTCAGATTCGTGGCAGTAAGTGACAAAGTGCGCAGCTAGAACTATTGAGATTCGTGACAGTAAGTGGCAAAGTGCGTAGCTAGAACTATTCAGATTCGTGACAGTAGGTGGCAAGTGCGTAGCTAGAACTATTCAGATTCGTGACAGTAAGTGGCAAGGTGCGTAGCTAGAATAATTCAGATTCGTGACAGTAGGTGGCAAGGTGCGTAGCTAGAACTATTCAGATTCGTGACAGTAAGTGGCAAGGTGCGTAGCTAGAACTATTCAGATTCGTGATAGTAGGTGGCAAGGTGCGTAGCTAGAACTATTGAGATTCGTGACAGTAAGTGGCAAAGTGCGTAGCTAGAACTATTCAGATTCGTGACAGTAAGTGGCAAAGTGCGTAGCTAGAACTATTCAGATTCGTGGCAGTAAGTGACAAAGTGCGTAGCTAGAACTATTCAGATTCGTGACAGTAAGTGGCAAAGTGCGTAGGTAGAACTATTCAGATTCGTGACAGTAAGTGGCAAAGTATGCGTAGCTAGAACTATTCAGATTCGTGGCAGTTCGTGAGCTAGTAAATTCGGCAAAGTGGCAAAGTAACTACAACTATTGAGATTCGTGACAGTAAGTGGCAAAGTGCGTAGCTAGAACTATTGAGATTCGTGACAGTAAGTGGCAAAGTAAGGCTATGAGATTCGTGACGGTTCAAAGTATTACAACTATTCAGATTCGTGACAGTAAGTGGCAAAGTGCGTAGCTAGAACTATTGAGATTCGTGACAGTAAGTAAAGTGGCAAACTATTCAGTGTGACAGTAAGTGGCAGTGCTAGAACTATTGAGATTCGTGACATTAAGTGGCAAAGTGTGTAGCTAGAGATTCTATTGAGATTCGAGACAGTAAGTGGCAAAATGGGTAGCTAGAACTATTGAGATTCGTGAAAGTAAGTGACAAAGTGGGTAGCTTGGTCTAGTCAGATTTGTGAAAGTAAGTGACAAAGTGGTAGTGACAAAGTGAAAGTAAGTGACAAAGTGAGTAGCTTGGTCTACTGACATTTGTGAAAGTAAGTGACAAAGTGGGTAGCTTGGTCTACTGACATTTGTGAAAGTAAGTGACAAAGTAAGTAGCTTGGTCTACTGACATTTGTGAAAGTAAGTGACAAAGTGAGTAGCTTGGTCTACTCGCATTTGCCTTTGTCTACTGGACGCTTTCCGCTCTCATCGTTTTGCAATTTTATAGTTATACATGATTATTTGTCAACTTCTAAACATGAAGAAATGCAATAGCAATAGAATAGAAGCTTAAATAAGCTCGATCTACCAACTCCAAAGACATCCACATTCATACACTAATGCACAAAGTCAGAC
>JAXRKP010000229.1:260000-295000 GCA_037039925.1 Doris montereyensis | reverse complement strand
AGTCTAAAAGTTTGTCACAAATTTTACTCACATTTTGTTCTTACTTCAGATTCTCATTCCGGCTGAGAACTTAAAAGCAAAGCCATTTTTTCTCAAAATGAGGTTAGCGTATTTAGAACAATATAATTCTTAGCTGATGACATCATCATATAAATGATAACATCAAGATGATGAACTATATTATCTTATAGCTGATGACATCATGATATACATGACAGCATCAAGATGATGAACTGTATTATCTTATAGTTGATGACATCATGATATAAATGACAGCATCAATATGATGAACTATATTATCTTATAGCTGATGACATCATGATATACATGACAACATCAAGATGATGAACTATATTATCTTATAGCTGATGACATCATGATATAAATGACAGCATCAAGTTGATGAACTATATTATCTTAAAGCATATGGCAGAAAGGATGACAGTTATCCTTCATCTTTGTTTTGATGTGAAAAACATCTCTCACTACTTTGTAACTGTTTTCGGTAGAAATAGAAAATGGACGCCATATTGGAGAAACGATTTGAATGAGTCATGTCTGTTATCTATGAAATTTGCAACTGTGTAAGCAACTACAGGATGAAAATTTAGGAATGCTATTTCGCATGGAAAATGAAAATCACTTTTTCACCAAATGCTGAAACTTTTCTCTTTTGGGTTTTTTTTCTTCTCTTTCTGAAATTCCTTTATCTAGATAATTTGCCTTTCACTGTCTCAAAAGTGCATATTTGTGTTAGACTAGACCTGATTTTTAAACACAGAATACAATTGTTTGGTGATTTTTCTTATCTAAATAAGAGGGAGCATTTAGTGTAAATCAAAAGTGAAAATGTAAAAGGGGACAACAATCTGAGGGAATGCATGTTGATAAAAATCTAAATTAACAATTTTTCACTTCAATTCACCAAAAATAGTATAATTTCTTACTCTTGAAAACCATGCTCCAACTTCCTGATGGTTTTAGAGGACTCGGCAATTGCTTGCTTGTATGTTGGTGCGCCCAATCTACTTCACAGTTAAGAAAATACCACATTATGGTCAAGTAAAAAGTTCTAACAAGGCAAGGAGATGAACGATCTTATTATTAAAATGAAACCTCTTTAAACAGGAACCCAGGGAATCGGGAAACCAGGCCAATTGAGCCACATGTGAAATCAGGCGTCATGCCCAACCTTGCTCGTTTGCCTATCATTACAGTACAGTGTTGAGATGGGGTGACACTTATAAAGAAGCCTTGTGCACTGTCATAGCCTGCGACTGTGAGCGACACCACTGATGGGAATGCCATGTTTGTTTTGATTCACTGGTCCTGTGACTGCAATAAATAGTTCATTCCATATTTTACCTCTAATTTTGTTTTCCTCAGTTTTGAATAACATCCCATTGGATTCCATTAGATTCCATTGGATTTCATTATATTCCATTGGATTCCATTAGATTCCATTAGATTCCATTGGATTCCATTAGATTCCATTAGATTCCATTGATTCCATTGGATTCCATTAGATTATGTTGGACTCCATTGTATTCTATTGGATTCCATTAGATTTCATTAGATTCCATTGGATTCCATTATATTCCATTGGATTCTATTAGATTCCATTGGATTCCATTAGCCTCCATTAGATTCCATTGGATTCCATTAGATTCCATTAGATTCCATTGGATTCCATTGGATTCCATTAGATTATGTTGGATTCCATTGTATTCTATTGGATTCCATTAGATTCCATTCGATTCCATTGGATTCCATTATATTCCATTAGATTCCATTAAATTCCATTGGATTCCATTAGATTCCATTAGATTACATTGGATTCCATTAGATTCCATTAGATTACATTGGATTCCATTAGCTTCCATTAGATTCCATTATATTCCATTGGATTCCATTAAATTCCATTGGATTCCATTAGATTCCATTGGAATCCATTAGATTCCATTTGATTCCATTAGATTCCATTAGATTCCATTGTATTCCATTTGATTCCGTTGGTTTCATTGGATTCCATAGATTCCATTAGATTCCATCGGATTCCGTTAGATTCCATTAGATTCCATTGGATTCCATTAGATTCCTTTGGATTCCATTGGATTCCATTAGATTCCATTAGATTTCATTAGATTCCATTAGATTTCATTAACTTCCCTTGGATTCCATTAGATTCCTTTTCAATCTTTATTCAAGATGGCTAGCAAGAGGAGAACTGATTTGATTTTGGATAATGGAATGTGGCAGAAGAATAAGTATCTCAAACTGTTGAGGAAATCCCAAAAATGCCTAGGTCCCGGATAATCGGGGAAAACCACTTAATCGGGACAATTTTACAATCCACCTAGATTTCCTTATCAGAACGTTCCACTGTATCATCACCAATTAATCAATTACCAGTTAGAACGGTTCCACTGTATCGTCACCAATTAATCAATTACCAGTTAGAACTGTTCCACTGTATCATCATCAATTAATCAATTACCAGTTAGAACTGTTCCACTGTATCATCATCAATTAATCAATTACCAGTTAGAACTGTTCCACTGTATCATCATCAATTAATCAATTACCACTTAGAACTGTTCCACTGTATCATCATCAATTAATCAATTACCACTTAGAGTGGTTCCACTGTATCATCATCAATTAATCAATTACCACTTAGAACGGTTCCACTGTATCATCATCAATTAATCAATTACCACTCAGAAAGGATATGGAGGAAGACGATCAATTTCTGCCCGTTGTATCAAAACCACTTCACCAGCTTCCTTCTTCAAACCTTTCATGTTGAGAAAGTGGGACACCAAAGGACTACGGCCTTCCACATTGAAGGAAGTTCGTACAAACTCACAACCTCTTCCTATTGGGTGAGACTGCAATGCAGAAAAAATATTGTCAGTAAATCTTAAAATCATTACAAACTTCTAACATACATTTTATTCTGAATGTTTTGTGTTGACAGTGTTGAAATGTACATCAAATTCCTTTATTGCAAATCAAAGAAACCCTTTTGACAAATATTCAAATACTTTTTA
Source organism: Doris montereyensis (assembly GCA_037039925.1). NCBI lineage: Eukaryota > Metazoa > Mollusca > Gastropoda > Nudibranchia > Dorididae > Doris > Doris montereyensis. The sequence goes on along the minus strand of JAXRKP010000229.1, from coordinate 291,947 downwards.
TCTCAAAAGTTGACTTTTTCATTAACAAGAGCACCTCCAATTCTTTCGTTTGAAATCTTTTTCAGTTGATACTTGACAATTTTTTCCCATAGATTAATGTTTGAGATAACTTCAGGCCAGAATGTTTTGATAATTCTCCTCAGACATATATTTATGAATGATTGTATTTTTTGTATGGTAGTTTTTGTGGTTCTCCATGTTTCTGAGCCATGTGTTAGCACTGACTTGACATTTGAGTTGAATATCCTTAGTTTGATTCTTTCTGATAAACTCTTACTGGACCATACCTTGGTAAGGCTTAAAAATGCTTGTTGTGCCTTCTGTATCCTGGTTTTGACATCTTCTTCCACACCTCCCTTGCCATCAATCATGCTACCCAGGTAGCAAAATTTTTCTATATTTTCCAGCAGTTCTCCTTTTAGGGTTATTGGCAGAGCGTTGCAGGTTTTGCAGTTGCAAAGAGTCTTAGTCTTCTTGTACTTGAATCTGAGTCCCACAGATGATGCTATGGTCTCGATTGCATCCATTTTCTCCTGCATTTGCTTGTGCGAGTGTGAAAGCAAGGAGTTATCATCGGTGAAGTCTAGGTCGTTAACTTGTTTTGTCATAGACTATTGAATGCCCTTTCTGCTCCCGTCTGTTGCGTTTTCATCAGGAAGTTGATGGCTAAAAGAAACAAAAAGGAGAAAGAAGAAAGCCTTGGCAAACTCCCATCTTGATGCTGAAACATTCAGAGACATCTCCAGCATGTACTACTTTCGCAGTCATATCTCCATATAATTTCTTGTAAGTTTTAAGGATACTCCATAATGTCGCAGGAGTTTCCAAAGAGAATCCCTATGGAGGCTGTCAAATGTTTCTCAAAGTCGATGAAATTGATGTGTATTGGTGAATTCCACTCTAACGATTGCTCAACAATGATGCGCAATGTGGCTATTTGGTCAGTACACGATCTATTTTGTCTAAATCCTGCTTGCTTATCTTGTAGTTCGGCATTGATTGCCTTTTAAGTCTTTCAAGGATAACCCTGTTGAGAACTTTTCCTGGAACTAACAGTAGCATTATCCCCCTGTAGTTAGTGCACTCATTGTGGTCTCCCTTTTTAGGTAATTTGACAACATGACCCTCTTTCCAGTCATTTGGAAATTCGTCCCTTTCCCAGATCTTTGTGAATTACTATGTAACATGGCAACAGAGCACTTTGTGTTTGTTTTCAGTTCTTTTCCAGGTATACCATCCGGTCCTGCTGCCTTTCTATTCTTAATCTTTCCGATTGCATGTCAAATCTCCGCTGGTGTTTGGGCAACTGTAGCTATATCTAGGTCTTCTATTGCCTACTCTATGTTTGAGGGTTGTGCAGGTGGTGGTCGATTCAGCAGTTCTGAGAAGTATTCCTTCAAACGAGACATTTGTTCCTCTATTGTGGTAAGAAGATTGCAGCTTTTGCTTTTTATGACTCTACTTCCTTGCCTGTATTTCCCTGTTAGCTTTTTAGTTACAGCATTGACATCTCTCATATTTCCTTTTCTGGCGCTTTACTGGCCTCTTTGGCTAATTCTTCAAAATAATTTCTTTTGTCTGTTCTTACGCTTTTTTTACTTCTTCATTGACCTCTGTGTATAAGGCTTGGGATTGGACCTTGGTTGCTCTGGTTCTTGACATAAATAGCTGCATTTTTGCCTTCCTGCGTGTTTCCACCTTAATGGAGGTCTCTTTAGAAATCGATACTTTCTAGTGCTGTTGTTTCTTGCCAAGCGTTTCCTCACATGTTGCTGTCCACACATGTTTCAGGTCCCTACAATGGTATTCTATGTCACTATTCTCTAGTCCTGTCAGAGCCTCAAATTTATTGGAATGTGTCAGAAAATTTTCTTTTCTTCCATTAGAAGGCTGACAGCATATTTTCTCTTGGTTATAGTTGTAGGCATGTCTCTGTATAATTTCAGTCTAAATTTTACTTTCCCTATAACAAGGTAGTGATCCCAACTGACCTCTGCTCCTCGATGAACTTTAACATCGCTCCAGAGAGGATCTAATGGTCAATTTGGTTCTGTGTTTTGTGATCAGGTGAAATCAAGTGACAAAGTGTATTCTATTGTGTTTGAAAAGACTGTCTCCTATCATAGGGTTGTAGCTTGTACACATGTCCACACAAAAAGTTCTCCGTTTTCATTCACTGCGCCTTATCCGTGCTTTCCCATGACTTCTTCAAATCCTTTGTTGTCCTCCCCTATTTTGGCGTTGAAATCTCCCATTACTATTGAAATGTCCCTCGACTTGATGTCTTCCAGCTTTTGCATGAGCTGGTCGTAGAAATCTACTTTGACATCTTCTTCACCCTTGTCATTGGTTGACAGTTAGATTTATTTGCGGTTGCTGGTTCTAAAAGTGGCTGATACAATCTGAGGTCCCATTGGTTTCCATGAAATAAGTGAGGTTGGGACTTTTCTTGATAACATGAAACCAACTGCTCCAGAGTGGGTTGCATTGTTGTCAGTGTTTCGTGAACAAATTATTGTTTCACCGGTTGTCAATTTTGTTTCTCCTAATCCTATCCAATGAGTTTCATAGATTCCAAGAATATCTAGTTGATAATTCCTGAATTTTTAGGCTATTTGTGAGCACTTCCCTGTCTCGTACATAGTACAGACATTCCAGGTGCCAATTCTGGAGATTGTCCTTGGGTTGAGAAGGTTGATCGGCCTGCCAGGCTTCACATTGCACTCTGCACTGTCCCGGGGAGGTGGTGTGCGTCCCTGACAATTTAGAGGCGCCAACTGTGCCAAGGTTGGCGCAACTAAATTCTTTGTTGACGTTCCTGTAGCGATGCTGATTTTTGCAGGGTAGAGTCGCTGGCTTCACGCCCAACGCCTGACTAGGAGGACCAGGAGTTATTTTGGACATTAACTCCTAGACAGGCTAACCTCCCAGGTTAATGAGCCCTGTCTGCTCATGGTTTGAAATCAAAGTTTTCCCCGTCTCCTAGATAGGCTATCTTACCAGACTGACGAGATCTGTCTACCCTTCTTGAATCGCCTGCTAGTCATTTCTGTGTGTATGTTGGGGTATTTTCTAAGAGCTGAGTTCCCATTCTCCAACTCCACCCCATCCTCTATAACCAGTGCCAGATTGTCCATGACTGCTTATTGGTTATTCGCAGCTAACCCTCTATATCTCGAGGCCATTACATTATCTGCAACCCTATAGACGTGCCTGATAAGTGATGGTCGCCCCCACAGGATTGACCCTGTGCTAATCTTATTTGTTTCTCTCCTTCTTATCTAATTGCGTTTAGTACCACAGTGCGTTGTAACGTGATGCAAAGACTTAAACATAGCATTTAGTACCACAGTGTGTTGTAACTTGATGCAAAGATGTGTGCATAGCATTTAGTACCACAGTCGTTGTAACTTGATGCAAAGACGTGTGCATAGCATTTAGTACCACAGTGCGTTGTAACGTGATGCAAAGACGTGTGCACAGCGGAAAGGTACCAGTCATCAGCGTTCCATAGCTCAAAAAATTGTGTCCTATACACGATGGTGTGTGGTAAGTAGTTATTTTCAAACGGAGATAAATATTTATTTTCAGAAGGAAACCAACACAGTATGTTTGTTTACACACAAACAAGACGCAGGTAGAACTTTGGACCAGCCATTTTTAACAAAACAGTTGCGTCCTATAAGCGATGATATATGGTAAATCCAAGTCATTAATTCCAACTTCATGGGATGAAAAATGATTTCTTTTCATAGATTTTATTAGAGCATGTTACCTCCATAGCATGAGCAGCCTTGTTGCGGCTTTCCCTGATCTGACTGAGAGACACCTGGGAGAACTTTTCCCCAAGTCCTCGTCCTCATCTTCACTGGTCATTTCGTCGGGTGAGTCAGGGCGTCACTGGGCCTCTTCAAGTCTTTGGTTGGTATCAACGGGTCACTGTGTCTTTCTGTCCTTCTTTGCCTGAAGTAATAAAGATAATACAACAGTAGCAATACCAACGACAAAACAATAATAATAATATACATAATCAACTATCATAATGATGATGATAATAATAAAATAATAATAATATAATAATAATAATAATATAATAATAATAATAATAATAATATAATAATAATAATAATAATAATAATAATAATAATAATAAATAATAATAATAATAACAATAATTCTAATAATAATAATAATAATAATAATAATAATAATAATAATAATAATAATAATAATAATAATAATAATAATAATAATAATAATAATAATAATAATAATAATAATATAATAAATAAAAATTATAATAATAACAATAATAATAATAGTAATAATAATAATAATCTCAACTCTCTCAATATCTAATAATAATAATAATAATAATAATAATAATAATAATAATAATAATAATAATAATAATAATAATAATAATAATAATAATAATAATAATAATAATAATAATAACAATAATAATAATAACAATAATAATAATAACAATAATAATAATAATAATAACAATAATAATAATAATAATAATAATAATAATAATAATAATAATAATAATAATAATAATAATATAATAATAATAATAATAATAATAATAATAATAATAACAATAATAATAATAATAACAATAATAACAATAACAATAACATAAAATAATAACAACAATAATAATAATAATAATAATAATAATAATAATAATATTAATAATAATAACAATAATAACAATAATAATAATCATTAATAATAATAACAATAGTAATAATAGTAATCTATAATATAATATAATAATAATAATATTAATAATAATAATAATAATAATAATAATAATAATAATAACAACAACCCATTCGCTATCTTTTGTGACTTCATAGTCAAACACTCATGACATGACACAATAGAGATCTCTCTAGATAAAACCACAACATCTTTTCATCTCTTTCTCCCTCCCCTTCTATGTTTTTACCTGACATACCCTTAAGGCAAAAATAAGAAAGAAGAAAATCTTTCTACACCAAACCTTTAAGTAAGTATTTCTCTAAACATTTGTATTTATAAAACAAAACAGCAATATTTAAACTCACTACTTTCCTGCACAAATCTGTACAAAAACCTACGTGACTTACCTCAAATCAGTTACGTGATAAACTCTCTAAATGACGTCACCACACAAAGACAGAACAGACTCTCGTTTCCGGTGTAACTTCTCATCAGACAACAAACCAGTAATAACTACACACACATACAGACACCACACACACATACAGACACCACACACACATACAGGCAACTCTCTCACACACATACAGGCACCACACACATATACAGGCACCCACATACACATACAGACACTCTACACACATACAGAGACCACACACACATACAGACACCACACACACATACAGACACCGACACACACATACAGACACCACACACATATACAGGCACATACACATGTACAGACAGACATACACACATACAGGCACCACACACACATATCTCACCACACACACATATACAGGCACATACACATGTACAGGCACCACACACACATATACAGGCACACACACATATACAGGCACACATACATCTATACAGGCACACACATGTAGAGGCACACACACATATACAGGCACACACACACTATACAGGCACACACATATACAGGCACTACACACACATATACAGGACATACACACATACAGGCACACACACATATACAGGCACACACACATATACAGGCACACATACACACATATACAGGCACACACACATATACAGGCACACACACACATACAGGCACACACACATATACAGGCACACACACATATACAGGCACACACACATATACAGGCACATCACACACACATATACAGGCACATCCACACACATACAGGCACACACACACACATACAGGCACATCCACACACATATACAGGCACACACACACCCATACACACACATATACACACACACACACACACATATACAGGCACACACACGCACACACACATATACAGGCACCCCACACACATACACACACATCACATATACAGGCACACACGCACACTCTCTCTCTCTGTCACTCTGTCTCACACACATATACAGGCACTCAACTGTCTCTGTCTCTGTCTCTCTCTCTCTCTCTCTCTCTCTCTCTCTCTCTCTCTCTCTCTCTCTCTCTCTCTCTCTCTCTCTCTCACCTCTCACATATACAGGCACCACACACACATCTGTGTCTCTCTCACACTCATACAGGCACCATACACTCACACAGGCACCACACACTCATACAGGCACTCTCTCATATATACAGGCACCACACACACACATACAGGCACCACACACACATACAGGCACCACACACTCACATACAGGCACCTCTCACACACATATACAGGCACTACACACACATACAGGTACCTCTCTCTCTCACTCTGTCTCCTGTCTCTCACATCTGTCTCTGTCACACTGTCTCTGTCTCTCTCTCTCTCTCTCTCAGGCACCACACACACATATACAGGCACTCACACACATACAGACAATCTACACATATACAGGCACTCTCTCACATACAGGCACCACACACTCATCAGGCACTACACTCTCACATACAGGCACCTGTCTATCTCACACTCTGTACTGTCACCTGTCTCTGTCTACAGGCACTACACTCACACATACAGGCACCACACACACACATATACAGGCACTACACACACATACAGGCACCACACACACATACAGGCACTACACACATATACAGGCCAGGCACCACACACACACATACACATACAGGCACTACACACACATACAGGCACTCACACACATACAGGCACTACACATACAGGCACCACACACATACAGGCACCACACACATCTCTCTCACACACATACAGGCACCACACACACATACAGCACCACACACACATACAGGCACCACACACATACAGGCACTACACACACACACACACATCAGGCACTACACACACACACACATACAGGCACTCACACACTCTATACAGGCACTACACACACATACAGACACCACACACACACATACAGGCACCACACACACACACTACAGGCACCATACACACACACACACATGCTACAGGTGACTACACACACACACATACAGGCACACACACACTACACACATACAGGCACCACACACACACATATACAGGCACTACACACATATACAGACAATCACACACATATACAGGCACTACACACACATACAGGCACTACACACACACATGCAAACACTACACACACATATACAGGCTCTCTCACTCTTGGACTGTTTTTGAGCAGGCACTTCACGTTTGACTTGACTCCTGACACATACAGGCACTACACATTAAATCCTCTTATTCAGATATATAAATATGTGTTTCTTTCTGGAAGGAATGTTATCGTGTGTCTGATTCGTGTTATTGGTGATGGCCACATGGACAGGCTACTGGACTTGGGATCATGAGGTCCGACATTCAGAAAAGCACTCACACACACACCCATTCGACCCAGGTGCAAATGGGCACACACACATACAGGCACTACACACACATACAGACACTCACGTAAACACACATGAACAAAATCTCAAGATCTCTTTGTCTTTGTAATTTATGCACAGGCACTTACCAAACTAAATTTCACACATTCACCAAATTTGTTAAGTTTTTCCAGTCAAGAACCACAACTATCATACAGACTCCTCACACAGTACATAATGTATCTGTATGTTTCTGTCAAATCTGTCATATAAATAAGTCCAATTTCGTTTTGACTTGACAATATTTGTATGTCAAGGTTGGACCACACACAATCATCTAAATAGCTATGTAGAAAAACTGTATACAGACACCGCAAAAATTCAAGATGGTGGCCGTTTTATCACACACACACATACAGACACCAAACACAGCAGATACAGACACTAATTCTTTTTCATTTTCAATCAGAAAAGTTTTTATATGAATAAAGAATTTTATTGACAATTAATCAACTTTTCACATTTTGTAAACAAATCTCTACCACACACATTATACAGTTTTCCTTTGCAACAAATATCAATCTACTTGTATTTCAGAGGCAGGCACCACACACATACAGGCAAGTTGCTGATGACACACATAGCCAAGGACATAGTGGATCTCTCTTAGATAAGGGAATCAAGTAGTCAAAATCAATCAAATCCCACTGAAATAAGAAAAGAGAGTTGGCTATCTCTAAGATGGATTTATAGTCTGCATCCCTGTACAAGTACAGGCTCACCTGACTAGACATCATTTATCCCAGAAGACCATTTCTCTCTCAACTCCTTGGGAGCATACAGTACAACAGCCCTTTTAGGCAATTCATACTGCTTGTCACAGCCTTCTTAACACTGTCGCAGCCTTCATATTAACACTGTCACAGGATCTCTGAGAGTACACAGAGCAGGCACTACACCTTGACACATATGAAAAAAAACACCTGGATTCCAAATGTTTTCACCTGTGCCTCCGTGATTGAACTCCACAACTGTGTTTCCTTTACAATCAGCAACAACTCTCAATGACGTCTGAATCTTTCCCGTCCCTCCCCTGAGAAGTCCCTCTTTTGTTTCCTCTGGTCTCTGTCTCTGTCTTCCTCCTCCTCTCTCCCTCTCCCCTCCCTCTCTCTCTCTCTCTCTCTCTCTCTCTCTCTCTCTCTCTCTCTCTATCTCTCTCTCTCTCTCTCTCTTCTCTCTCTCTTGCTCTCTCTCTGTCTCTCTTCCCTCTCTCTCTCTCTCTCTCTCTCTCTCTCTCTCTCTCTCTCTCTCTCTCTCTCTCTCTCTCTCTCTCTGTCTCTCTCTCTCTCTCTCTCTCTCTCTCTCTCTCTCTCTCTCTCTCTCTCTCTCTCTCTTTCTCTCTCTCTCTCTCTCTCTCTCTCTCTCTCTCTCTCTCTCTCTCTATCTCTCTCTTAAGAAGGTCAGTTGTTGAGCATCCCTTTGTTTGTTTGTTTCGTATATCCTCAGTCAGATAATGGCTCTGTTGATAAAATACGAACAGATCAGAATCAAAATGGACATTAAATCTCTTATTCAGATAATTTTATAAATATGTGTTTCTTTTCTACGGAAGGAATGTTCGTGTGTCTGATTCGTTTTGTGGTGATCTTCCATTTGAGTCCCTAGGCTACTCTGACTTGGGATCATGAGGTCCTGTCATTTGTGTTCTTTCTCCCAGAAAGATACTGAACACACATTTTTCCTCTACATTCGACCCAGGGTAAATGGGCACAAGTACTAGCTTTTGATGCTCAGTAGCAAACTGCGTAAGACTAGCCAGTCCGTCCAGGAGACTTAACAGTACGGCCCGTATTCCCCAACACAGGCTTTGACGAAAGATTGCAGAATCCCAATCCATGAACAAAATCGCAACCAAGATCCGTCTTTGTCTTTGTAATTTATGTACGTTTGATGCCTCAAACGCATTACCAAACTAAATTTCACACTTTGATTCAACCAAATTTGTCTAAAGATTTTTCTCAGTCAAGAACCACAACCAACAATGCACAGCACGACCTCAATCAATAGCACGCAGTTTGATGCATAATGTATGTAATGTAATATAGTATGTTTCACATGGCAAATTAAACAAATCATACAAACTTATATAAAAATAAAGTCCAATTTCGTTTTGTGTTTTATAATCTTGACCTTGAACTATTTGTATGTCAAGGTTGGAGTGATTTTGTCATACAATGATTTCTAAATAGCTATGTAGAAAAACTCAAACAAAGCACATAAAAATTCAAGATGGTGGCCAGTTTTTATGGCAACCTAGTGTGCAATAGTATAGAGAAGTTTCTCAAGATAAGAATGTAGCAGATTTTTCAAGTTTTACAAGATAAGAGAATAATTCTTTGCAAAGAAGCTTTTCAATGAATCAGAAAGTTTTTATATGAATAAAGAATTTTATTGAGTAAATTAATCAACTTTTCACATTTTGTAAACAAATTCTACAATTTTGAAATTAACTTTAGTTTTCCTTTGCCTACAACAAAATGATCAATCTACTCTCTTTGATTTCAGAGCGGTCACTCTTGCTGATCCGAGCATGCATTCTTTGGCTTCCTTCCTGTACCGAGATTGAAGTTGCTGATGACTTGGAAGTCGACTGAGCCAAGGACATAGTGGATGCATACTGCCTTTGCATTGGTGGAGATAAGGGAATCCAAGTAGTCAAAATCAATCAAAGAACCCACTGAAATAAGAAGAGAGTTTTGACAGTTATGATCATTAAAGATAAAGATGATTTAGTAGATCTGCATCCGGTTTGATGCAAAAGATTGCAGGCTCACTGACTAGACATCATTTATCCCAGAGAAGACCATTTCATTGAAAGTCTTCACTCAACTCTTGTGTCATCAAGTTGGGAGCATACAGTACAGCAGCCCTTTTAGGCAATTCATACTAACACTGTCACAGCCCTTCATATTAACACTGTCACAGCCCTTCATATTAACACTGTCACAGGATCTCTGAGTAGAGTTTTCATGCAGAGCAGAGACAGAAGTACCTTTCCTTAGAGTACAACATTGTGAAAAAACACCTGGGCCTGCCAAATGTTTTCAACCTGTGCCTCGCGGATTACAAACTCACAACCCTACTGTTTCTCAGACAGATAGATAGATAGACAACAACTTAAATGAAGTCTACAATGATAATCTAAGGAATGATCCTTACAGGAAATAAGAAAGTGAATGTAGAGTTCCGTCCCTCCCTGACTCCCATCCCTGAATCCTCTCTCCTTCCCTCTTTCTCTCCCTCCTCTGAATGAATGAATCTCTCTCTATGAATGAATCTGTCTCTCTCTCTTGTCTGGAATCCCTGGATCTGAATCTCTCTCTCGTCTTCTCCCTCCCTAGATAAATGGTTAGATAAATAGTTTGATGTATTCTCTTAAACAATACCCAATGTTGTCCCTCCCATCATTGATTACACCTCTCTCTCCTCTCTCTCTCTCTGTCTCTTACTCTCTCTATCTTACTATGATTTCTCTCTCTCTGTATAATTACTATGATCTATAATTACTATGGTATGTATAATTCCTATGGTATGTATAATTACTATGATATGTATAATTACTCTGATATGTCTAATCTCTTATCTATAATTACTCTGGTATGTATAATTACTATATGATATGTATAATTACTATAGTATCTTATAATTACTCTCTCTCTAATCTATAGTATCTCTCTCTATGATATGTACAATTACTCTGGTATGTATAATTACTATGATATGTATAGTACTATGATATGTATAATTACTATAGTATGTATAATTACTATGGTATGTATAATTACTATATCTCTCATCTTAAGACCCAGGTCAGTTGTTGAGCATCCTTTTGTTTGTTTTCGTTACTATCCTCAGTCGGATAATGAAATCAAGCAAATCTACAAAATTTCAAAATTCATGTTGTTCAATATTCTGACAATCCAGCAGTTGATACATATTGAGTTAAAAATCATAAGATGGACATTGTACTTCAATTACTATGATATGTACAATTACTGAGTTTAACTTAATGAGGACAATTTGCTCCAAACAGTCTGTATAATAATGAACAGTCTAACTGTACTGTGGTAAAATGAATGCAGTTGACAATGAATGTTTGGAGTAGAATTCTACATCTGCCAATGAACTGACCTTTCTTGTTCTTCCTTTGCATCAAGTCTTCCCTCATTTTGAGGTTGGGTGGTTCCAGGTGTGACACGTCCCACTGAATCCAGCTCCTTTGATGCGATTGCAAAGAGACAATTACGGTTGATGCCTACAAGATTGCAAAGAGACAACGGTTTGATGCCTACAAGATTGCAAAGAGAATTACTAATGACAACTACGGTTTGATGCCTACAAGATTGCAAAGAGACGACGGTTTGATGCCTACAAGATTGCAAAGAGACGACGGTTTGATGCCTACAAAGATTGCAAAGAGATTGGCGATAGGTTTGATGCCTACAAGATTGCAAAGAGACGACGGTTTGATGCCTACAGATCCAAAGAGACGATTTGATGCCTACAAGATTGCAAAGAGACGACGGTTTGATGCCTTACAAGATTGCAAAGAGACGGCGGTTTGATGCCTACAAGATTGCAAAAGAGACGACGGTTTGATGCCTACAAGATTGCAAAGAGACGACGGTTTGATGCCTACAAGATTGCAAAGAGACGACGGTTTGATGCCTACAAGATTGCAATTTTTAGAGACGTTTTTTTTGTTTGATGCCTACAAGATTTTAGCAAAGAGACGATTTTAAAAAAACATTTGTTTGATGCCTACAAGATTGCAAAGAGATTTCGACGGTTTGATCTACGCCTACACTCATTAATGGTGATCTCAGGGTGAATTAAAGGAAACAGCAGATAGATAGATAGATACAGACAGACAGACAGATAGATAGATAGACAGACAGAGAGAAAGATATCTATGATAGATAGCTGATAGATAGATAGATAGATCCCAGATAGATAGATAGATAGATAGATAGATAGATAGATAGAGATCAGATAGACAGATAGATATATAGATACATAGACAGATAGATATATAAGTAGATAGATAGATAGATAGATAGATAGATATACAGATAGATAGATAGATAGATAGATAGATAGATAGATAGATAGCTAGATAGATAGATAGATAGACAGATAGATAGACAGATATATAGATAGATAGATAGATAGATAGATAGAGAGATAGACAGATAGATAGATAGATAGATAGATACAAATTTACAATGAATGATAGATAGATAGACCCAATCGTAAATGGATAGATAGATAGATATAGATAGATAGATAGATGCATACCTAAACAGATAGATTGATTCCTCTATCTGTCCTTTTGTCTGATGACAGGTGTCTCTGTCTCTCTTTCTCTCTGTTGCCCCTCACGTCCAACTCTCTCTCTCTCTCTCTCTCTCTGTCTGGCCATGCGTACTCTCTCTCTCTCCGCATCGTGCCTTTGCTGACAGACATACGCACTGAGGCCTCTCTGCCTCGTGCTCTCTCTCGCTCTGTCTGTCTCTCTCTCTCTCTCTCTCTCTCTCTCTCTCTCTCTCTCTCTCTCAGATCTATTTCTCTGGAGAGGAATCTCTCTCTCTCTCTCTCTGCTCTCTCTCTTTCTTTCTCTCCCTTCCATGATCTCTCTCTATCTCTCATTCCCTCTCTTAGACACATACATACATACACTCACATACAATACAAGAATTAAGTATAGAGCATCCTGATCGATGCAGGCACTTGTACAATAATATTGTATCATAATATTATTACAGGTCGGCCTTCTACTACTACATAAGTATTGATTTTCATTTCAAGGTCACGTTTTTTTAGCGCTATTCACACACTCTGAGTAGAAAGTTCCAGGCTTGATTTGAACTAAGGAAATGAAGTTACTTTTATTTTAGCTTACATAATATCTGAGACTCAAGTCCAATTGTGGGCGGTTGGCAGGCGCTACTGGTAGGTTCTACTTATTTCCTTTCCCTTTCATCTGTCTTTTTATTGTACTGTTTCCTCTTAGTTTACCCTGAGCTTGATGGATGCGGTGGACACGGTGAAATTGAATGAAAGAAAATAGAACAAATAGACAGAGACGCTATGCTATGTCAGGAAGAAACTCGACTCTGACCAAACCAAGCGACACTAACGATGGGAGTTCAGGTTAGCGAGGTGGCCTACCACGGGACTTGGGGGTGGGTGACTGTGGGAGGGAAAACCACGCCCCACACTCGCCCCACACTCGTTCCATGAAATATAAGGACATTGAAGACAATTTTCTCAAATTTGAGAAGATATTAATTTTTTTTAGGAGATTTGAGGAGATAATTTTTTTGGGGAGATTTGAGGCAACTAGGAGGGCTGTAAATACAAAGGGGTTTGATTCCTGCCTGATTTATTTAAACTAAATGACTCAAATGATAAACTCTCACCTTGAAAAACGTGTCTTTGACAAGTGGATCAGCAGTAATCATCATAAGTTTAACATAATTGTGGGAAATCCGATTGAAGAGTTTAGATTGGCAAATTTTGTTTGGCTGAAACTTGGTGAGAAATAAATACCAAAAGGTGTCCTGTAGAAAGGAAAAAAATTGATCTAAAATTGATAAATACATTGGCACAGGTATATAGCATGCTACATTCAAGACAAAATAATTAAGTACGATGTTGAACATCCTCTAACAAGCAATATTCTAAAACTATGTCAAGCTGAAAAGCTGTGTATAACAACGTGTAAACAAATGTGTAAGTGTGTACTAAGACGTGAGAAGTCAGCTGTGGGAAAGTTCAGTCTTAGCTTGTCCTCTTCAACTTCTCCTCAAAATTTATGGCCAAAGAACCAAAACGCATTTCCATTACGGTACATGTTTGAGATGCACATATACATGTCAGGAAAATGGAGATTTATAACCCAACATACATATGGTAACAGAATCTATAAAGAAAAGCAAAACTGAAGACAGGGAAAGTGTAACCCCTCTTTTGACACTGCAACCAAAGACAGTGATCTCAGGGTTTGGCTTCAATCTATTGTATGCAGACTGTATGGTGCATTTATAAAATAAAAGAATAAACAGAAAGCTATGCAGTTCTTTTTTTTGATTGTGTTTTAATTCAAAGCCACTGAAATATAAAATTTTTGTTTATTGCCATATTTGAAATGTGTACAAGATCTGGGATTGAGACCTGTTTCCTTTGTTCCATTCAATACATAAAAAAAACTCCACACCATACAATGGTAAGATAAAAAGAAGTCAAGAAGTTCCCTGCAGGCCATTGTAGCCCATAAAGCCGGAGCTTATCCCAGTTTCTATAGCGTGAAACAAAACAGGTGGTAATAATCACCTCCTGGACAAGACACTACAATCTGACACAGATTTTTACCTAGGACTCAAGATACTGGACAAGACACTACAATCTGACACAGATTTTTTTACCTAGGACTCAAGATACTGGACAAGACACTACAATCTGACACAGATTTTTACCTAGGACTCAAGATACTGGACAAGACACTACAATCTGACACAGATTTTTACCTAGGACTCAAGATACCAAGGCAGGCAGCCTAGCCACACAGATTTTTACCTAGGACTCAAGATACTGGACAAGACACTATAATCTGACACAGATTTTTACCTAGGACTCAAGATAATGGACAAGAAACTACAATCTGACACAGATTTTTACCTAGGACTCAAGATACTGGACAAGACACTATAATCTGACACAGATTTTTACCTAGGACTCAAGATACTGGACAAGACACTACAATCTGACACAGATTTTTACCTAGGACTCAAGATACTGGACAAGACACTATAATCTGACACAGATTTTTACCTAGGACTCAAGATAATGGACAAGACACTACAATCTGACACAGATTTTTACCTAGGACTCAAGATACTGGACAAGACACTATAATCTGACACAGATTTTTGCCTAGGACTCAAGATAATGGACAAGACACTACAATCTGACACAGATTTTTACCTAGGACTCAAGATACTGGACAAGACACTATAATCTGACACAAATTTTTACCTAGGACTCAAGATACTGGACAAGACACTACAATCTGACACAGATTTTTACCTAGGACTCAAGATACCAAGTCAGACAGCCTAGCCACTCAAGTTTTTACCTAGGACTCAAGATACCAAGTCAGACAGCCTAGCCACACAGATTTTTACCTAGGACTCAAGATACCAAGTCAGACAGCCTAGCCACACAGATTTTTACCTAGGACTCAAGATACCAAGGCAGACAGCCTAGCCACTCAACCACTGTTGCCACACACCAAGAGATAAAACACATTTAGTGTGTGAGTGTGAGTGAAAGTCACATTGTTTAGTGTGTGAGTGTGAGTGAAAGTCACATTGTTTAGTGTGTGAGTGTGAGTGAAAGTCACATTGTTTAGTGTGTAAGTGTGAGTGTGAATGAAAGTCACATTGTTTAGTGTGTGAGTGTGAGTGAAAGTCACATTGTTTAGTGTGTGAGTGTGAGTGAAAGTCACATTGTTTAGTGTGAGTGTGAGTGAAAGTCACATTGTTTAGTGTGTGAGTGTGAGTGAAAGTCACATTGTTTAGTGCGTGAGTGTGAGTGAAAGTCATATTGTTTAGTGTGTGAGTATGAGTGAAAGTCACATTGTTTAGCGTGTGAGTGTGAGTGAAAGTCACATTGTTTAGTGTGTAAGTGTGAGTGAAAGTCACATTGTTTAGTGTGTAAGTGTGAGTGTGAATGAAAGTCACATTGTTTAGTGTGTGAGTGTGAGTGAAAGTCACATTGTTTACTGTGTGAGTGTGAGTGAAAGTCACATTGTTTAGTGTGTGAGTGTGAATGAAAGTCACATTGTTTAGTGTGTGAGTGTGAGTGTGAATGAAAGTCACATTGTTTAGTGTGTGAGTGTGAGTGAAAGTCACGTTGTTTAGTGTGTGAGTGTGAGTGAAAGTCACATTGTTTAGTGTGTGATTGTGAGTGAAAGTCACATTGTTTAGTGTGTGAGTGTGAGTGAAAGTCACATTGTTTAGTGTGTGAGTGTGAGTGAAAGTCACATTGTATAGTGTGTGAGTGTCAGTGAAAGTCACATTGTTTAGTGTGTGAGTGTGAGTGAAAGTCACATTGTTTAGTGTGTGAGTGTCAGTGAAAGTCCCGTTGTTTAGTGTGAGTGAAAAGTCACATTGTTTAGTGTGTGAGTGTGAGTGAAAATCACATTGTTTAGTGTGTGAGTGTGAATGAAAGTCACATTGTTTAGTGTGTGAGTGTGAGTGTGAGTGAAAGTCACATTGTTTAGTGTGTGAGTGTGAGTGAAAGTCACATTGTTTAGTGTGCGAGTGTGAATGAAAGTCACGTTGTTTAGTGTGTGAGTGTGAGTGAAAGTCACGTTGTTTAGTGTGTGAGTGTGAGTGATAGTCACATTGTTTAGTGTGTGAGTGTGAGTGAAAGTCACATTGTTTAGTGTGTAAGTGTGAGTGTGAATGAAAGTCACGTTGTTTAGTGTGTGAGTGTGAGTGATAGTCACATTGTTTAGTGTGTGAGTGTGAGTGAAAGTCACATTGTTTAGTGTGTAAGTGTGAGTGTGAATGAAAGTCACATTGTTTAGTGTGTGAGTGTGAGTTAAAGTCACATTGTTTAGTGTGTAAGTGTGAGTGTGAATGAAAGTCCCATTGTTTAGTGTGTGAGTGTGAGTGAAAGTCACATTGTTTAGTGTGTGAGTGTGAGTGAAAGTCACATTGTTTAGTGTGTGAGTGTGAGTGAAAGTCACATTGTTTAGTATGTAAGTGTGAATGAAAGTCACATTGTTTAGTGTGTGAGTGTGAATGAAAGTCACATTGTTTAGTGTGTGAGTGTGAGTGTGAGTGAAAGTCACATTGTTTAGTGTGTGAGTGTGAGTGAAAGTCACATTGTTTAGTGTGTGAGTGTGAATGAAAGTCACATTGTTTAGTGTGTGAGTGTGAGTGAAAGTCACATTGTTTAGTGTGTGAGTGTGAGTGAAAGTCACATTGTTTAATGTGTGAGTGTGAGTGAAAGTCACATTGTTTAGTGTGTGAGTGTGAGTGAAAGTCACATTGTTTAAATGTGTCTAGATAGCATACTCAGTATTAACATAGTATAAAGAACACATTTCTCAAATAATCAATTCCATTATCCAGTCCTCTTTCCTCCGCCACAAAATAATACCAAACTAAAACAAAGCCTGTCTGGGAAGACTAACGAGTGCAAAGTATGAATACATACCAAAAGCACAGCCTCGGACATCTGAGAGAAAAACAGACGGTCAAATTCAGGCTTGTACTGAGGCTGAAAAATTGTCAGAAACATAAAGATAAGTAAGGAATCAATATAAATGTCTATTTTCCTTATGAAGCCAACAATAAAAAATTAAGATTAAACAGTGCAGTAGCCACTGTCACACACGTTTTGGGAATAATTTTATTATTCCTGGATCTACATAGATTTATCTGCACTGCGGCAGATCACATTGAGTTTAAATCTAGTACGGCAAGATCACATTGAGTTTAAATCTAGCTCTGGAGACATGGTGAATCATTGAGGAAGGGACAGAAGAAATACTGTTCATGATATCTACTGCCTGGGCAGTGGACAGGTAAGCACCTGTATGGGTATTAGGTGGTCCCACCCTCCACGAGTCTCCTGCTGCCTTGCAGGCGGATCTTGGCTGACCAAAGGCTAAGGGAGTTGACCCTGATAGAAAATAACGACCTGCTTCCTTGCGGGCTGGTTTTGAACAACCAAATATACACAATGATATACCCGACTTGAACTTTTGAAGACAACTCTGGAAAAGAACACAATCTGTGATTTTTGGAACATGGAATGTTAGGGCAATTAATGGAAGAGTTAGAATTAGCTAAAGAAATGGAAAAATTCAAAGTAGACATTTTGGCTACTACGGAAACAAAGAAAAAAGGACAAGGAATAGAAAATGTAGGACCAAATCTTACTTTAATCTTCTCAGGGGTAGATGTCAAAGATAGAGCTAGAGCAGGAGTAGGCCTCCTAATACATAAAAAGGCAAGAAATGTTACTAGAAAATTGGAAACTTATAAACCCACAGCTATTAGAGGTAAATATTAAACCAAAAGGAAGAGAAAGTAAATTATTAATAGCTTATGGACCATACGAAGATGCCACCAAAGAAGAAAAAGATATCTCCGAAAATGATTTACAAATAGCTGCAGAGAATCTCAAACCCAAACACTGTAGAAACATCAGTAGGAGTAATAGGTAAAGAAGGAGAGACAACAACTTCTCCAAATGGAGAGAGACTAATAGATTTTTGCCTAAAGAATAACATGGAAATAGCTAACATATTTTTTACTCATAAAGATATCCACAAATATACAAGAGTAAATGAAGACAGATGTGAAAAGTCAATCATAGACTACATAATAGTTAGCAGCTCCCTTTTTACAGTACAATGGATGTAAGAGTAAACAAAGGAACTGAAACATTTAGTGATCATCACCTAGTGATAGCCAAAATGAGATTATTAACTGAAGAAAACAAACAGAAAAAGAAAGAGAAGAAAGCTACAAAACTCAAAATAGAAAAACTAAATAAACCAATAGTAAAACAGATATACCAATCCAGGATAAAAAGATCTATCAGTGAAAGGCAGTTGGATCTGAACGAAAGCACAATAAAAGAAAAGTGGTAAATATATAAAGAAACACTCCTCAGTTGTAGGAAACAAATTAAAGGAAATAGGAAAAGAACAGCTTGGTGGAATGAGAATGTCAAGACTAAGATCAAAGAAAAGAAGGATACCTGGAAGAAATACTTGCAAACAAAGAGACCAGAGGATAGGATAGATTACGTGAGTAAAAGAACTATTGCCAAAGAAGAAGTTAGGAAAGCAAAACAGGAACAGTGGGAAGAATTTGGACAGAGACTTCAAGAAAGCTATCAAGGAAATCAAAAGCTGTTCTGGGGAGCAATAAAGAGCATGAGAAAGATCAAAGCAGGCCCAATACGACAAATTAAGAATGTCAAAGGAGAAATAATGAAAGGAGACAGCAAAATCATGGAAATGTGGAGAAAGTATTTTCAACAATTACATAATTCCTCCAGAACATATGAAACAAGGAGTACAGATCAATTAGTAAGAGTAACAAGTAATCAAGATGAGAAAATGTAGATATCTCAATGGAAGAACTTCAAACAGCTATAAGAAATATGAAATTAGAAAAAGCCCCAGGAGCAGATCAAGTTTATCCAGAAATGATTAAAAACCAAGGGAGAGGGCAGACAAACTACTACATGCAATATGTCAACAAGCATGGGAGTCCAAACAGGTGCCAGACGACTGGAAAAAGGAAATGGTAGTACCAATACATAAGAAAGGATCAACTATGGAATGCTCAAACTATAGAGTGATATCACTACTTAGCTTACCAGGAAAAGTATATGCCACGATACTGGAAATGAGACTAAGGAAAAGAGTAGAGGATCATATTGAAGAAAACCAAAGTGGATTTAGACCAGGAAGAAGTGTACAAGACCACATATTTACAATTAGACAAATAATAGAAAAATTCCTTGAGAGAAGCATTGACTTGCACCTGTATTTTATTGACTTAGAAAATTTGACACTGTGAGGAGGGACAAACTATAGCATTCTTTAAATGAAAACAACATAGAGGAAAATTTAATAAAAGCCATTAAAAGTTTTTACAATAAACCAATATGTGCAGTGAGAGTAGCTGGAAATGTATTTGAAGAATTTGATGTAGATATAGGAGTAAGACAGGGTTGTAGCCTAAATCCTCTTTGTTTATCACATTTATGGATTAAGTCACAAAGGCATTCTCAAAAATGAAGAAAATGAATGTAGGTATGTGGAAGCTCAAACCAGTAAGTGTATCAATGCTTTCATTTGCTGATGATTTAGTTCTGTTTGGAAAATCAGAAAGGACCTCCAGTCAAATATCAACATAATGAATAATGAATTAAATAAAAGAGGAATGACAGTAAATACAAAGAAAACCAAAACAATGCTAGTAACTAGGGAAGCTAAAACACAAAATCTTAAATTAGGCAGGAGAATTTAGAACAAGTTCAAAGCTACAATTATTTAGGATTAACTCAGAGAAAACTAAGAGAAGAAATCAGCCAGAGAATCCAAAAGGCAAGTGCAATATATAACCATCAAGGAAAGGCATTTGTGGGTAAACAAGAATTGTCAACAAAAACCAAAATGGAAGTATACAACACAGTTTATCGTCCTACTCTCCTCTAAGGCAGTGAAACCTGGACCTTAGACAGTAAGGAATACAGTAGAGTACAGGCAGCTGAAATGAAATATCTAAGAAAAGTATCAGGAAAACTAAAAGAGACAAAATCAGAAACACAACAATAAGAGATCAAACCAAGGTAGATAGCATAAAAACTAAGATAGAAATAAATAAACTGAGATGGTTGGGCATGTAAACAGAATGAATGACAATAGAATAGCTAAATCAGTATACAGTGCTAAAACTCAAGGTAAAAGACCAAAAGGCAGACCTTGGAGAAAGTGGGAAGAAGATATAAAAGAGGCATTAACGTAAAAAAAATTAACCCATGGAAGGAAACAGAAAAAGTCAGGACAGGGCAGACTGGAGAAAGATCATTTCAGGCATCTAAAATCTATATACTGGAAGGTAGAATGGGAACTGATAAAGAAAGAAAGAAAGATATTTAGTGCAGATTACAAATACACCACCACAGCATCAGACACTGAGCCAAATCTATATATAGATTTCTGAAAAGAGGACCAATGCAAAATCATTTTCTCTAATCATGTGAGGGTCTGAATCTTTCTTTTCTTTCCTGTTGTGTTGTCTTACCTGCAAAACCAGTATGATAAAGATCTGTAAATATATATACATCATTTTTAAAACTTTCATGACCTGTATTGACGGTGAATTATAACATGCTTACCTTTTTATTCAAGCTGGCCGATGATTTGATAACCCTGGAGAATATTTCTCTGGCTGTGAGTCGCCCAGGCAAAGGGGTTAGTTCTGATGTGTCATAGCCAGGATACTGGTGCAACTGAAAATGGAAAATGTCAATAAGAAAGCAAAATAACCGTAAAATATAGCTCACAACACAATTGGACAAGTGATATACACAGACATATCTCTGACAACAAAAAGCTTGCAGCAAAAAAGAATAGTATTAAGATTTATTACAGCAGATGACATGATGATAATAATAATAATAATAATAATAATAATAATAATAATAATAATACATAGATTAATAATAATAATAATAATACATAGATTTTCTACAACGTTACACAATTACAGTAACATACCAGAGACCCCTGAAATTGTCTGTCAACAAATATTGACAATTCCGCAATGCCTGTGAGTCTTAAAGCCTTGGTAAATACATGAACAAGTTACCTTTTCCCCTCATATGAATTAGTAGAGAATGAAGTTCTAGTCAATCTTCAGTTTGATTCAATCTCATACTTTCAGAGATCATCAGCTCTGTGTGTAGTATTTTGTGTGATGGATGTCATGATAGCTAGTATGTCGTTGAGAAATAATGATGCCATAACTCATTGTTTATTCACAAGGCCTGTTGCCTCAGCTCATATTTTTATGAGTTTGGTAGGTTGTAACCCCCAGAAGAACAGAAAAAATCAACTGGGCAAAGAAAATGACAATCAACCAAACGTGTAAGCCTTTTGAAAGTTAAGCCAAAGTTGCCAAAAACAATCAAAATGAGGAAAGGATGTTTCTCTGGTCATTTTAAATGCCCGGCAAGAATCTGCAACAACATGTTGGAAAGTCTGACTAAAAGCATTACAGCATGTATAACATAGCTAGGCCACATGAGGGATTGGACAGAAATTGTAATGAAGGAGTGCAGAATGATAGCAAACCAGTAGACAACAATGCATAATGTTGACCTTCAAAGAAATGAAGAAGATGTGGGTTTTTTGCATAATGGTTTATGTGTGTGGGGTTGTTTGAATGAAAGGTTGTGTGTATGTGTGATTTGGCCATTGTAACATCTGGCTCTTGAATTAAGCAGCCCTCGACTCACTCAACAGGTGGCGTAGGTAGCCTTCGGGTTGAACCTACTAAATGTAGGTCTGACATTGTGTTCCTTAGGAAGACATTTAACTAGTTTTTCCCCACTCGACCCAGGTACAAATGGGTGCAGGCATCTTTTCTTGTCTTCTCGGCTTAGCATTTGGCAGCCAGTCCTTGCCCAGACTGGCAAGTTACCTTGTATTTCAAAATAACTAAAATAACAAAATAAATAAAATAGTTTTATTTTAAGAACATAATGATATGATGCCTATGCATCTACTTTGAGACTCCACATTGAATTTCACACAGCAATTCATCTTTTGCCTAAAACTAGGCTATGAAAAAATGTCATCACCTCAACAAACTTTGGCTTGCTTCCTGCTTCTCCACCTTTGGCTGACTAGAGATTGGAAAAAAGAAAACAGCATGAGAGTAACAGTGTTAAAGACATGATTACTTACCTGCATATATAGTTCTCAGTTGGTCATTCTTTGTGCATCAAGGCTCTGTTGCCAGGCCACTAAGGCTAAGTTCATTTTGCATGTAGGTTCTAATTAATCCTAAGATTATATTCTTTTGAAAACATTTTCTATCAGAAGCGAAATTTAATCAAGGAAAATATTATTCTTTTCCTGTCATTGTGTAGAATTTTAGTTTATTTAAGTCACCATTTTCAACAGGTTTTATAATAAGATAGTCAGGCCTACCCACATAACCTAAATAGGGAATACTGACACAATCTAACAGTCAAACCCTAAATATAGAATACTGACACAATCTAACAGTCAAACCCTAAATATAGAATACTGACACAATCTAACAGTCAAACCCTAAATATAGAATACTGACACAATCTAACAGTCAAACCCTAAATATAGAATACTGACACAATCTAACAGTCAAACCCTAAATATAGAATACTGACACAATCTAACAGTCAAACCCTAAATATAGAATACTGACACAATCTAACAGTCAAACCCTAAATACAGAATACTGACACAATCTAACAGTCAAACCCTAAATATAGAATACTGACACAATCTAACAGTCAAACCCTAAATAGGGAATACTGACACAATCTAACAGTCAAACCCTAAATATAGAATACTGACACAATCTAACAGTCAAACCCTAAATATAGAATACTGACACAATCTAACAGTCAAACCCTAAATATAGAATACTGACACAATCTAACAGTCAAACCCTAAATATAGAATACTGACACAATCTAACAGTCAAACCCTAAATATAGAATACTGACACAATCTAACAGTCAAACCCTAAATATAGAATACTGACACAATCTAACAGTCAAACTTAATTCAATGTCCACCGGGATATTACTACTGTTTCAGGCTAAATTTTCTCTATCTCTGTTATTAGTCTGGTTGTCCTCTTTGGGGGTTTTTCTTTGTCTCCGTCTTTGTACCTGCCTGCCTGTCTTCCTATCTGCCTCTCTGTGCACCCACCACCCCTCTCTCTCTCAATCTCTGTTTCTATCTGTCTCTCTCTTGCTTTGTCGCTTTATTCCTCTATTTCATGTCTCATTATCAAAATATGAGCAGAATATTACTCATAAAGCAATTTTCTCTGAATTTAATTATCAAAACCAAAGCAAATGAAAAACAACAACAACGTACCGCTGGCTTTGTCTTGCCCGCCTTCATACTGATCTTTGAAATGTTCTTCACCCGTGTGCTCAGATTCGGAACAAACGCTTTGAGACAAAAAGAAAAGAAAGTAATCAAAATTTATCATCTTGTTATGAAATCTGTGCAAAAGTTTTCATTCATTACATTTGCCAGTTTCACTGAATGTGAAAAAGTTATGAAATGACAGTTGCAATTATGTTACTAATGCTATTATAGGGAGATAAAGATAAAATAATTTATAGTCTGTATCCCCACAGAAGTGTAGGGTCACCGACTGTATATCATTTATCCCATTTCATTCAGTCCTTCTCAACCACTTAGGAGCATACAGTACAGCAGCCTGTTAGCTACTTCATACTAATACTCTGACAAGATCTTTCTCTACCTATAGCTGGGTACTCATTCACACCTGAGTCAAGTGAGGAAAGTAGAATGAAGTACCTTTCCTAAGAGTACATGAGGTAAAAAAACAGCTACTCACACAGACACACACATACTCACACAGACACACACATACTCACACAGACACACACATATACTAACACAGACACACACATATTCACACAGACACACACGTACTCACACAGACACACACACATACTCACACAGACACACATATACTCACACAGACACACATATATAGAGACACTCATATTCACACAGATCAGCCTTTACTAACATGATAAAGATTTCCTGTGAATAATATTGCCTTGAGCTATTTCAAGAAAGTTTTTGTAAACCTAACTATTCACTTCCTTTCAAGAAAGGTTTTGTAAACCTAACTATTGACTTCCTTTTCAAGAAAGTTTCTGTAAACCTAACTATTGACTTCCTTTCAAGAAAGTTTTTATAAACCTAACTATTCACTTCTTTTCAAGAAAGGTTTTGTAAACCTAACTATTCACTTCTTTTCAAGAAAGGTTTTGTAAACCTAACTATTTACTTCAAATTCTAAGAATTCTTGGAAAAGCAAGATACAAATCATGACATCCAGTATTCTTGACATCAAACAGTTTCAGTACAACTAAACTGGACTCACTTGACTTAAGTGTGTAAATTCCTGCAAACTTGCAAACTTCTTTTGTCTCTTTTTCTGAAATGCAAAATGTATTATATAAATGCAAAATGTATAATATAAATGCAAAATGTATTATATAAATGCAAAAGTATTATATAAATGCAAAATGTATTATATAAATGCAAAATGTATTATATAAATGCAAAATGTATTATATAAATGCAAAATGTATTTATATGAATGAAAAAAGAAACGCAAAACAAGGGAGTGTAATCAAAGTGTAACAAAGGTTGTCTTTCAGTTGATCTAGTGAGGCCTGAGAGAATGCAAGTTTTTACAAACACAACAAATCTATACATTATTATCTAATCCCACAAAAACCTAGTAACAGTAACATCGAATGTGTCTTTTTACTAGTCACATTATTCAAGCCTTGATAACGTTTTTTCCGACTTTCCTAAATATGTATCCTAAGGTATGCTTACCCCTCTCCTGATATTGATCACGGCCCCGTGCACTGTTGAGCAGATGTCCATTGTCTTCATGTCCAGAAGCTCTACTTTCACAGATTAACTCTGTGTAGCTTTGGAGTTTTCTGTCTAAACGACTTATTTTCCGGTTGACTTCATCAATGCTACCAATGAGGAATGCTGACCAATGTTAAAGCATATATTATTATCATATCAATAATTAAAGCAAGGTGCTAATACACTAGCTTTCCCCCAGAGGAAAAGATTAAAGCAGAATTTGCCGAACTTATGAGTAGCTAATCATACTGCTCTGATAACGAAAAGCAGTAAAATTTCTGTCTTAAATATACCTCTCTCTATGTTATGATGTTTTCATTCAAAACTGATTGTTACAATGCAACATTCACAAAGATTTGGCATAGTTTGCTTGATGCTACAGCTTTATCAAATGTAATGGAGCCAGAGTCAGTACCGGTTACAAGAACTGCTAAATAATTGCACAGTGGAGTAATATTCAGTTCAGGAATAGAGCATCACTCCAACTACATTTGAAAACGGCAAGTCCGAAACTACTGTCGGTCCAAAAGATTTACCAAGTCCCGATTTTTGGGTGAATAAATTTCCCCCTGAAATTTCAATCTAGTTTAATTTTAATCTATAATTAGTCTGAAACAATAAAACCAATATAACTCAAACCTAGAACTTACTAGAACTAGAAAGAAAAATAAAGCCCCTCCCTCCAATAAAGCCCTCTACCTCCATAAATGTTGAGAAAGAAAAATAAAGCCCCCTCCCTCCATTTTCCTTCTCTACATCTCATTCGTGTCACTACCCTCTTGCTTCTTACCTGCCTTAGATAAATGTGATGAGTGGACCGTAATGTGCATGCACAGACGCATAGCACCTGTGTTGTTTCCCATGTCAACTATGTTGGCATAGACATTACACAACGCGCATTTGCCACTATCGTTATAATTGATATTGACTTTCTGATAATCCGAAAAACGGTTAATCCGAAAAGCAAACAAGGCAAGCAAAGAAGTAAAACCTACCAGCAACTCATGACAACGCCCCACAACTATTGTTATACAAACAGGAAAGACAAGCATGACTCCTTAAGAAACAAAAGCAGCAAACATTTCAAAGTAACAACTAGGACACATACATTCTCTTCACTGGTAATTACAAATATTTGTTTAACATGCATGATTTATTATATATTCACAACTCAGAGGGTACAGTGCAATTTATCAAATGTTGCATCGATTTCATGTATACAAGTACATCAATAAAAAAAGGATACGTGATTTAGTTCTCTGTTTGGCTTCCAACAGCCGCTTCCGTAGACTCACTTTATCTGGAGCCTCATCAAGACTTTCATCCAAAAGGTCCATAGGGGACCCCACACGATTGATGTTTTCCATTGTAGAAATCAACTGTCGTCTCCAAAGCGTTACCTACACATTGTCTTCAGAAAAGAAAGAAAAACATCAAATGCATTCAATGTATGGATTTCCATTCAAATCTTAGATAAAACTGAAGAAAATGAGATGTGAGCAATAATATCCGTGTATTTGAATTTGAGAATGGGATCAAACTGAAACCCAGGTATGTTTAGAATATACGTGTTCACTCCCCTCAACTCGATGGTCATGTTGTTTTGTGTGTGTGTGTGTGTGTGTGTTGGTGTGACAAAGTGTTTACTTGAAGATAAAGCAGTTGAAATGTCAATGACAACAGGGACTGAGAACCGAAAGTGACTGACTTCCATTTGCTTATAGATCTATATTGACAATATATTACATGATATTACTAAACGTAAAACTCAGTAGAGTTATCTAATTTGCATTTGTATCGGCATAATACTGCATACATCTAGATACTGTATAATAACAGATTAACTTACTAAAATACATCACAATCCCTAAATACTGAACAAAGAGAAGGCAATAAAGACAAATAGATTGGTCTTACTGACAATCTAGATCTAGATCAGTCTAGATCTAGAGTAAGAGATCCAGTCTACAACAAATTTGCTACACTGTTGACTGAAAAAATGACAAGTTTGTATAGTTATCCGTTTCGTGTAAGAAGCAACTTAGTAAGTTAAAACTTATAAGACGTATGCTATTATTCTGATAAATCATAAAACGTATAAGACTTATGCTACTATTCTAATAAATCATAAGGAAAAAACCAACTTGCTTGACTATGACGTTTCGAATTTATTATCTTGGTATTGAACCGCCATATTTGTTTGACCAAGCAACCACTATCAGAGCTATAAGCAATAGTTGTTTCGAAAAAATCGATTTGCAATCGGGGAATTCGTACATTAGGCTAGATCTATGCCTATAATAATTTCGCGTTTAGTATAAGCAGAGAGCATTCTCTGGTGCATGTATTAGCATTATCGAGCATTATCGTAATATTCAGTTATCTCTTGCTTTTTGCGTTTATTTTATTTCGTGTTGTTTACCTCAAGAAAGAACTTAAAGACTTCCTACTGGTTCTCTTAATCGGTATTAAAAAGAAGTTTATTAAACGATTGTGGGGCTTTAATTCAATGTCATTTCCTCACTGTCGATTTCATGTGATTCTTAAATTCAATGGGAATAAAATTAATGTGCCATTGAACTGACATTTTCCCTTCCAGAATTACAGGCCTGGATATATGGTTTAAGGTACATGACATGCAAAAGAAGAGTAGAATGAAAGCGAAGCAAATATTATAGCTAAGCAAGACGGACATTTTTTTTATATACACCGGTAATGTAATGCTTTCTATTATAGTCCCAGTAGGCTACGTGTATGTTTGTGTATATATTCGACTCAATATCACTTGCTGATTTTCTAAACAGAACTAAATCAACCGCAAACGAAAGCATTGATACATTTTCTGGTTTGAGCTTCCACATACCTATATTCATCTTCTTCACTTTTGAGGATGTCTTTGCGACTGAATCCATAAATGTGATAAACAAAAGAGGACTTAGGCCACAACCCTGTCTTACTCCTATATCTACATCAAATTCTGCAGATATGTTTCCAGCTACTCTCACTGTACATGTTGGTTTATTGTAACAACTTTTAATCATTTCTATTAAATTTTTTCTCTACATTGTGTTCTTTTAAGGAATGCCATAGTTCGTGCTCACAGTGTCAACTACCTTTTCAAAGTCAATAAAACACAGGTGCAAGTCAATGTTTTTCTCAGGGAATGTTTCTATTATTTGTCTAATTGTAAATATGTGGTCTTGTATACTTCTTCATGGTGTAAATCTACTCTGATGCTCTTCAATCTGATCCTTTACTCTTTCCCTTAGTCTCATTTCCAGTATCCTCGTGTACTATTCCTGGAACAGCTGAGTAGTGATATCCCTCTATAGTTTGAGCATTCCATAGTTGATCCTTTCTTGTGTATTGGTACTACCCGTTCCTTTTTTCCTGTCGTCTGGCACCTGTTTGGACTTCCATGCTTGTTGCCATATTGTATGTAGTAGTTTGTCTGCCTCTCTCCCTTGGTTTTTCATCATTTCTGGGTAAACTTGATCTTCTCCTGGGGCTTTTCCTAATTTCACTTTTCTTATAGCTGTTTAGATTTCTTTATACGTTCTAGAGGAATTGTGTAATTGGTGAAAATGCTTTCCTATGTTTCATTATTTCGTTGTCTTCTTTCATTATTTCTCCTATGGCATTGTTAATTTGTCGTATTGGGCATCTTTTAGTCTTTCTCATGCTCTTCATTGCTCCCCAGAACAGCTTTTGTTTTCCTTGATATCTTTCTTGAAGTCTTTGTCCGAACTCTTCATATTGTTCCTGTTTTGCTTTCGTAACTTCCTCTTTGGCGATAGTTCGTTTACTCACGTAATATATCCTATCCTCTGGTCTCTTTGTTTGAAAGTATTTCTTTCAGGCCTCCTTCTTTTCTTTGATTTTAGTCTTGACGTTCTCATTCCACCATGGTGTTCTTTTCCTATCTCCTTTAATTTGTTTCCTACGACAGATCTCTTCAGTACAACTGAGGAGTGTTTCTTTATACATCTGCCACTTTTCTTCTATTGTAATACCCTTCACATCCATCTGTCTTTCACTGATAAATCTTTTTATCCTAGATTGGTATGCCTGTTTTACTACTTGTTTATTTAGATCTTCTATTTTGAGTTTAGTAGCTTTCTTCTCTTTCCTTTTCTGTTTGTTTTCTTCAGTCAGTAACCTCATTTTGGCTATCACTAGGTAGGGATCACTAAATATTTCAGTTCCTCTGTTTGCTCTTGCAACCATTGTATTGTAAAAAGAGGAGCTGCTAACTATTAATATTATGTAGTCTATCATTGACTTTTCACATCTGTCTTCATTTACTCTTGTATATTTGTGGATATCTTTATGAGGAAAAAACGTGTTAGTTAATTTCCTGTTATTCTTTAGGCAAAAAATCTATTAGTCTCTCTCCATTTGGAGAAGTTGTTGTCTCTCCTTCTTTACCTATTACTCCTCCTGATGTTTCCACATTGTTGCCTACTCCAGGGTTTAGATCTCCTAAAACCATTAATTCCTGTTTGGGTTTGAGATTCTCTGCAGCTCTTTGTAAATCATTTTCGAAAATATATTTTTCTTCTTTGGTGGCACCTTTGTTTGGTCCATAAGCTATTAATAATTTAATTTCTCTTCCTTTTGGTTTAATATTTACCTCTAATAGCTGTGGGCTTAAATATTTCCAGCTTTCTAGTAGCTTTCCATGCCTTTTATGCACTAGGAGGCCCACTCCTGCTTTAGCTCTTTCTTTGACATCTACTCCTGAGAAGATTAAAATATGATTTGGTTCTACATTTTCTATTCCTTGTCTTTTTTCTTTGTTTCGGTAATGGCCAAAATATCTACTTTGAATTTTTCAATTTCTTCAACTAATTCTAACTCTTTTCCATGTATTACCCTAACATTCCATGTTCCAAAAATCATAGTCTGTATTCATTTCCAAGTTCGTCTTCGAAAGATCAAGCCGGTCATATTATATTTATTTCTCTGAATCTGTTTGGCTTTGGATAAGCAGGAGATTAGCCCACTGTACCCTAGGTAGATGGCGGGGCTGCCTACCAGGCCTTGTTATTTTCTGTCAGGGTTAACTCCCTTAGCCTTTAGTCATTCAAGACCAGCCAGCAAGGTAGCAGGTTGTTATTTTCTGTTAAGGGTTAACTCCCTAAGCCTTGGTCAGTCACGACTGGCCTGCAACGCAGCAGATTGTTTTCTTTCAGAGTTAACTCCCTTAGCCTTTGGTCAGCTAAGACCTGCCTGCAAGGCAGCAGGAGACTCGTGGAGGGCGAGATCATCCACTCCCCCGTACATGTGCTTACCTGTCCACTCCCCGTACATGTGTTTACCTGTCCACTCCCCGTACATGTGCTTACCTGTCCACTTCCCGTACATGTGTTTACCTGTCCACTCCCCGTACATGTGCTTACCTGTCCACTTCCCATACATGTGCTTACCTGTCCAATTCCCGTACATGTGCTTACCTGTCCACTTCCCGTACATGTGCTTACCTGTCCACTTCCCGTACATGTGCTTACCTGTCCACTTCCCATACATGTGCTTACCTGTCCACTTCCCATACATGTGTTTACCTGTCCACTTCCCGTACATGTGCTTATCTGTCCACTCCCCGTACATATGCTTACGTGTCCACTTCCCGTACATGTGCTACCTGTCCAATTCCCGAGCCTAGAACACGCCACAATGAAATGGGAAGCAATTCAACGAGCAAAATTGGAAAAAACCTTGACCTTGATGTGATCTGGCTGGATCTTGCCAACGCATATGGATCTGTACCGCACCAAATTATTCAGTTCGCACTAAACATGTCCCAT
Organism: Doris montereyensis; assembly: GCA_037039925.1. Taxonomy (NCBI): domain Eukaryota; kingdom Metazoa; phylum Mollusca; class Gastropoda; order Nudibranchia; family Dorididae; genus Doris; species Doris montereyensis. The sequence goes on along the minus strand of JAXRKP010000229.1, from coordinate 260,329 downwards.
GTTCCAACCACCATCCGTCAGGTGATTGAACAAAATTTCCAAGGATTCAGAATGAGATTCTCCATAAAGGACTTTACAACTGACTGGATAAATTTGGAGGTTTCAGAAAACAGTCCAACAATCACAGCAAGGCCATTGGACAACTTGGAAAACGTCTTGCATAAGAGCCTAACCTGGAATGACTTATAGCAAATGGCAAATGGCGCCACTGAGGATAAGTTTTATAATCCAATCAGTGTACAACCTCTTACCACCAAATGCAAATTTGGTGAAGTGGGGAAAAACAAATGATGTAACTTGTCCATTATGCCAAAGCAAACAAACTGTTG
>JAXRKP010000229.1:240000-250000 GCA_037039925.1 Doris montereyensis | reverse complement strand
AGCCAGTCAGCCTACCATTTTCTCCCATTGATGTGGTAGGTGACATTGACTCATCACTGGTACCCAGCCAGTCAGCCTACCATTTTCTCCCATCGGTGAGTCAGTGATGTGGTAGGTGACATTGACCCATCATCAGTACTCAGCCAGTCCTTTTTTCTCCCATTGATGTGGTAGGTGACATTGACTCATTCCTGGTGCTCAGCCAGTCAGCCTACATTTTCTCCCATTGATGTAGTGGGTGACATTATCATTGACCCAGTCGGCTTCCATTTTCTCCCACTGGTGGTGGGTGACCTCATCAGTCAGCCTACCATTTTCTCCCATTGATGTGGTGGGTGACATTGGCCCATCATCGGTACCCAGCCAGTCAGCCTGCATTTTCTCCTATTGGTGTGGTGGTGACATTGACTTATCACTGGTACTCAGCCAGTCAGCCTTCGTTTTCTCCCATTGATGTGGTAGGTGACATTGACGTATCATCGGTACCCGCCAGTCCAGCCTGCATTTTCTCCCTATAGATGTGGTGGGTGACATTGACCCATCACTGGTACTCAGCCAGTCAGCCTACCATTTTCTCCATTGATGTGGTAGGTGACATTGACGTATCACTGGTACTCAGCCAGTCAGCCTACCATTTTCTCCCATTGAAGTGGTTGGTGACATTGACCCATCCCTGGTACTCAGCCAGCCAGCCTACCATTTTCTCCCATTGATGTGGTAGGTGACAGCTGATTTACCACTACCAGCCAATACCATTTTCTCCCATAGATGTGGTAGGTGACATTATCATCCTGGTACCCAGCCAGTCAGCCTACCATTTCTCCCATTGATGTGGTGGTGACATTGACTCATCACTGGTACTCAGCAAGTCAGCCTACCATTTTCTCCCATTGGTGTGGTTGGGTATGACTCATCATCGGTACCCAGCCGGTCAGGGCCTTTCTCCCATTGATGTGGTGGGTGACACCCTCATCACTGGTGCTCCAGCCAGTCAGCCTACCATTTTCTCCCATTGATGTGGTGGTTGACATTGACCCATCCCTGGTACTCAGCCAGTCCAGCCTAACATTTTCTCCGTTAGTGTGGTGGGTGACCATTGACAATGGTGCCCAGCCCAGTCAGCCTACCATTTTCTCCCATTGATGTGGTTGGGACATACGACTATCCTCGGTACTCAGAGTCAGCCTACCATTTTCTCATTGAAGTGGTGGGTGGCGATTGACTTATCATCAGTACCCACCAGTCAGCCTACCATTTTCTCCCCCATTGATGTGGTGGGTGGCATTGACTTATCATCGGTACCCAGCCAGTCAGCCTACCATTTTCTCCCATTGATGTGGTGGGTGACATTGACCATCCTAGGCACCAGCCAGTCAGCCTACCATTTCTCCCACGATGGTGATTGACCCATCCCTGGCACCCAGCCAGTCACCATTTCTCCCATTGAAGTGGTGGTAGCATTGACTTTATCATCCCAGTCAGCCAGGATTACTCAGCCAGTCAGCCTACCATTTTCTCCCATTGATGTGGTGGTGACATTGACTCATCATCGGTACCCAGCCAGTCAGCCTCAGTCTCAGTGGTAGGTGACATCTACCATTTTCTCCCATTGATGTGGTGGGTGACATTGCCCATCATCGGTACCCAGCCAGTCAGCCTACCATTTTCTCCCATTGATGTGGTATCATCGGTAAGGTGACATTGACTATCATCGGTAGGCACAGCCAGTCAGCCTACCATTTTCTCCCATTGATGTGGTGGGTGACATTGACTTATCCTCGGTACCCAGCCAGTCAGCCTACCATTTTCTCCCATTGATGTGGTGGTGACATTGACTCATCCTGGTACCCAGCCAGTCAGCCTACCATTTTTCTCCCATTGGTGTGGTAGGTGACATTGACTCTCCCTGTTTAGCCAGTCACTCATTGATGTGACATTGACTCATCACTGGAAACTGGTACCCAGCCAGTCAGCCTACCATTTTCTCCCATTGGTGTGGTGGTTGACTGACTCTCCTGGTACCCAGCCAGTCAGCCTACCATTTTTCCCATTGAAGTGGTTGGTGACATTGACTTATCATCGGTACCATCGCCTGGCAAATAATTGCCACCCCAAGACATCCTCTCTAAGGCAGACACCAAGGGCAACATATGTATGACTGTATGACTAGAGTGAGGTATGGCTATGGAAAGCAGTTCCTCCAATCTAAAATAGGCCTTAACGCCCTCAAGATTAAGAGCCCTAGAAAAGGACATTCTTCTTTAGCAAACGAAATGCCGCTATTTTGAGACGCATATGAATTCAGCAAAAATCATTTTAGGTGTGTGACACAATATTTCTTGTACTTTCAATCACATATTTCTCTCGCGTTTCTTTTGGCACGTCATTTAGTATGTAGGGACATAGTGAAATGGTCAATAACGAAAAGGCACAAAAGTTTAGAATGTGATGTCGTCTAAATCTAAATTTTGTTACCAATTCTATGTCGTGAAAACAGTCTTTCGGGTTTCTTCGTCTCTAAACAGTCGAGACTGTCAAACAGTCGAGTCTGTCTCTAAACTGTCGAGTCTGTCTCTAAACAGTCGAGTCTGTCTCTAAACAGTCGAGTCTGTCTCTAAACAGTCGAGTTTCGTCTCTAAACTGTCGAGTCTGGCGCAAAAAGTCGAATTTGTCTCTAAACCAATGAGTCTGTCTCTAAACTGCCGAGTCGGTCTGTAAACAGTCGAGTCTGTCTCTAAACAGTCGAGTCTGTCTCTAAAAAGTGGAGTCTGTCTCTAAACTGCCGAGTCGGTCTGTAAAAGTCGAGTCTGTTTCTAAACAATCGAGTCTGTCTCTAAACAGTCGAGTCTGTCTCTAAACAGTCGAGTCTGTCTCTAAACCGCCGAATCTGTCTCTAAACAGTCGAATCTGTCTCTAAACAGTCAAGTTTTTCTCTAAACTGCACCGAGTCTTTCTCTAAACAGACTAGTATTTCTCTAAACAGTCCAGTCTGTCTCTAAACAATCGAGTCTGTCTCTAAACAGTCAAGTCTGAGTTTGTCTCTAAACAGTCGAGTCTGTCTCTAAACAGTCGAGTCTGTCTCTAAACAATTAAGTCTGTCTCTAAACAGTCGAGTCTGTCTCTAAACAAGTCGAGTCTGTCTCTAAACAGTCGAGTCTGTCTCTAAACAGTCGAGTCTGTCTCTAAACAGTCGAGTTTGTCTCTAAACAGTCCAGTCTGTCTCTAAACAGTCGAGTTTGTCTCTAACCAGTCGAGTTTGTCTCTAAACAGTCGAGTCTGTCTCTAAACAGTCGAGTCTGTCTCTAAACAGTCGAGTCTGTCTCTAAACAGCCGAGTCTTTCTCTAAAGTCGAGTCTGTCTCTAAACAGTCGAGTTTGTTTCTAAACAGTCGAGTATTTCTCTAAACTGTCTAGTCTGTCTCTAAACAATCAAGTTCGTCTCTAAACAGTCGAGTATGTCTCTAAACAGTTAAACATTCGTCTCTAAACAGTCGAGTCTGTCTCTAAACAATCGAGTCTGTCTCTAAACAGTCGAGTCTGTCTCTAAACAATCGTATTTCTCTAAACAGTCGAGTCTGTCTCTAAACAGTCGAGTCTGTCTCTAAACAGTCGAGTTTTCTTTAAACAGTCTAATCTGTCTCTAAACAATCGAGCATTTGTCTCTAAACAGTCGTATTTCTCTAAACAATTAAACATGTCTCTAAACAGTCGAGTCTGTCTCTAAACAGTCAGTCTATCTCTAAACAGTCGAGATTGTCTCTAAACAGTCGATTAATTCTCCAAACAGTCGAGTCTGTCTCTAAACAGTCGAGTTTGTCTCGGAAACTGCTGAGTATGTCTCTAAACAGTCGAGTATTGTCTCTAAACAGTCTAAGTCTGTCTCTAAACAGTCGAGTCTTTCTCTAAACAGTCGAGTATTTCTCTAAACAATCGAAACTGTCTCTAAACAGTCGAGTCTGTCTCTAAACAGTCGAGTCTGTCTCTAAACAGTCGAATCTGTCTCTAAACAGTCGAGTCTGTCTCTAAACAGCCGAGTCTGTCTCTAAACAGTCGAGTCTGTCTCTAAACAGTCGAGTCTGTCTCGAAACTGCCGAGTCTGTCTCTAAACAGTCGAGTCTGTCCCTAAACAGTCGAGGTCTGGCCGTCAGGCGGTGCTGTCGCCCGTCTTCCAGCGGTTGCCGTTGTCGCATGAAAATAGCGGATCTCACACATGCCTTGGGCTACCGATAGCCCCCTTTCCCCCTCCCCCTACACACACACACACCCTGAGATGATCATGGCATTCATACCGGAGTAGATTGTCGACAGCCTCCCCCCCCACACATATTTACACCTGGATGCGCTGGCTACCGCATGCCCCGGAAGGTACCGACGGTCCTTCCTCCTTCACCCCCACACACACACACACTTCTGGGATAATGCTGGCTAAGCGCATACTGAAAATAGATTACCGACAACCGTAGAAACAACGCATACCGGAAGTAGATTACCGACAACCGTAAAAGCTAACGCACCGTTTTAAAATACGGCGTTAACGGTTGGCATCGTGAACCGCCATTAACCTCCCTTAACCGTAACGGAATAATTTGAGATTTGCCTCCTGGCCAATGATTTCCCTTCTCCACAGGGGGACGTGGTAGTCTAGAGGCAACGTATCTGGCGTCTTGCAAAAGACAGTGGGTTCGAGCCCCGCCCAGCTTAGTTTTTCAGAATTTTTTTGATAATCTCCCCCACGGTCGGTGGTGGATCAACACCTAGTCCCATCGGAGACGGACGATAAAAGGAGGTCCCGTGTGCAGGATCTAACCATATATGCATTAGATCCCTTGGCTGTTACATGACGTACAGATAATTCGTCTTCAAACCCCAGATCACTTTAGTTGTGTTTGTGGTTAAATCAAATCAAATCAAAATTCCTTTATAATTTATATACCTGTAATTGATGTTTTTGGATTGCAATACTGAGGCTGAGACCATGAGAATCTCAAATATTTTATTCATGTTTTTTAATTTGTCTCTCAAGTATGTTTGAAAGCGCAACAATAATTTGCAAGCAAGTCAGTCACGAGGTATACATAATATAACTTTATCATGTATAAGCATAATAAAGATGTTATACTCCCATAGGGACGAAAGACGAAATACATTCTAAAGAATAAACGTAAAAAAATCACGGAATCCTACAGAATCTGGTTTGATTCTGTCTGTAGTCCAATGTGTTAGACTCTCAACGTGGTTTTGTAAGTCACCAATGTGTCTTTACCTACATCATGGACTGGCTTAGTGAATGGATTCCAAAGCAGCGTAATCCAAAATATAAACTAATTTTTGTTAACGTGCCCCCCCCCTCCCGCCAAAGCCCAAAAAATACTAGATGCTTTAAATATTGACATACGTGAATATTCGGGGATAGAATGATATCGAAAGAATATGTTTCATAGCGGGTGACTACTCGAAGAATCGTGGAACCCATTGCCGAGTGAGAATGCACCTTAGCTAGCTCAGCACAACAACACGTCAGAGTAAAAGTTCGATTTTATTTAAGCGCTTTGGTTTGTTGTTAAATTTTGAAATATGTCTTTCAGACAGCACCATTATCGATTTTCTGACGAAACTATTGAATAGAAATCAAACGAAAAAAATGAAGAATACTGGCATCTAGATCTAGATTTATATAGGAGACATCTTAAACAAACGATATCCCTTATTTAGATTCTAGAGATCTAGATTCTAGATGTTGATATAGAGACATTTTATTATCTCACTATCTATGCCAATGAACACTAAGGTAGTAACGTCATAACAACAATCATATGATGATATAAACACCCTACCCTCCTCCTAAAAATACAAAAGACATTCCCCTCCCCCTCACAAACGACAGAAACAACAACAAAACAAGATGAGAACTGGCCTGACTCATTGTTTGTGTCTACATGGATCTAAGAATCCAGTCTAGATCAGAGATATAAATCGTCTAGAGCTCATGGAATTTATCCGGTCTTGTTATTCAAAACAATAGTAGAGATTTTGTCTGAAAAAATATACAAGTAGATTTGATCTTTTCTATTCTTAGCTAGAATTTAGATCTAGAAACTATACCTGGTAAATATCTCAGTAGATCTAGACCTAGATTCTAGATCAATCAAACAAGCTTAGATCTACTTCTAGATGCTGATTTTGAAGTTATGTTTTAGTGTAAATGATAGAAGTAGAAAATGTAAATAGATCAACGCCCTATATAGAATCTAGATGCTAAATTTAAGATTTAAAACAGGTATATCGCAGGTTAACGGACTGATTTACTTATTAAAAGAAAAAAATATGATCATAGAACTACTGACAAAATTATCGACACGATTGGGGGCCTGTAATGCCGGAAGTCATTAATCTATTTCTAGATCTAGGGGATTTTTGTTTCAAGCATTTTATAGGCTCATACTAGATTTAGATTCCAGCTCTAATGTTAGCCGGGCACATCTACGTAGCCTATTACTTATTATTATATATTAGATCTAGATCTAGACATCTATGATTAGGTTGAAATTTAAGTCTATACCGTAGATCTGGAATTTCGATCTCTAAGTGAAATATACAACATAACGTTGATTTAAATAATTTGTTCGATGAGTTAATGAGATAGATCTAGTCAAGATGTACATAAGACACTCATACTTATAGACATCTAGAGGCTGGCAACATTTAGGCATATATCTAAAATCTGGGTCTAAATCTAAATCTAATTTTGTAGGTAGAAAAATATTCCTAGACTAAAGATGAAGATGGGAAAATCGGATTTTCGTCTAAATCTTAATATAGAAAATGGGGAGGAGGGAGGTGTACACATGCAAACCAAAACAAAACTACACTATCAACAAAACTGAAATTGGAGAGGGACATAGAGGGAGTTGAGTGAGATAGTATATTTGCTCCAGGGCCAGTCACAGGGGTGATTCTAGAATCTTCATACTTTGGCTTTAAACTAGATTTTGAAACACGCGTAGCTAGCAGATTTTGAAAACGAAGAAAAAAAAAGAAAAACTAAAAGAAGAAGAACTATAAGAAGAAAAGGAACTAGAAGAAGAAGAAAAGACAAAATGATAGATATCCAATTTTATCTTGTCACTTTCACCAACACATTCTCCCAGACCTTGGTTTACCCTATACATGGGATGGACAGGGCAATGAACCAAAGGCAGCAGTAGGAGAAGTTAACTTGCTGGAAGAGGCACAGGCGTTGAAACTCAAGTACGATCTAAAGGAAGCACTTGGGAAAGGGACTAGCAGCACAGTCTATCGGGCCTTGGACCGACGCACGGGGGAGGAGTTTGCTATTAAAGTCGTGGACCTGGCTGGAGAGCACGGCCATGCCCTGACAGAGCAAGTCAAGAAGGAAACCTTGCGAGAGATTGACATCCTGAAACTGTGTGCCGGACACAAGAACATCATTCAGCTGTACGAGTCGTACCACACGTCTACAAACATGTTCCTTGTCGTAGAGCTGTGCAAGAACGGAGAACTCTTCGACTACCTGACCAAAATGATATCGCTGTCGGAGAGGAGAGTGCGCATCATAATGAAACAAATTTTGGAGGCTGTGCAGTTCATCCATGAGAGAAATATTGTGCACCGCGATTTAAAGCCAGAAAATATTTTACTCGTCGACGACATTAACATCAAACTATCCGATTTTGGATTCGGAATCATTATCGAAGAAGGTGAAAAAGCTAAGGGATTTGTGTGGAACTCCTGCGTACCCAGCACCGGTGGTCGCTTCTATGCAAAACACTCCTGGTTATGGTCTGGAAGTTGGGCTTGTGTAGGCGTGCGGCGTTATAATGTACACCTTGCTGTGTGGCGCCACCATTTTGGAATAGACGCCAGATGATCATGCTCCGAAACATCATGACAGGCGATTACTCTTCCAAAATCCCGGGAGTGGAATGACGTCAGCGTTATACGCCAAGAACCTCGTGCGACAGATGCTGGTCGTCGATCCCCAACAGAGATTGACAGCCGAGGACGCCTTGAAACACCTATTCTTCCACATCGACGACCTTTTGCTCCATCGCGGTAATGTTGTGTCGCGCAAGCTCAGCATGTTCGTTGACGTGCAGCGGAGAAAGCTCAACAAGTTTAGAATCGCCACCACTGAGCAATCTACACGCAGCGACTGCTCAACAAATACAAGCGCCCGCATTTGATGTGGAGGCCTTTCGCACTGATCCCTACAGCATCAGAGTGGTTCGCAAGTCTATCGACGCCGCGGCTTTCACCATCTACCGGCACTGGGTGAAGAAGGAGACCCAACAGAATAGAGCGGCTCTTTGAACACGCCAGGCCTGATCGCATGCTTGCCAAAATCCTACGATTCCAGCTGTCGCTCGACAGGAATGCCCAGACCGTGTGATTTGCTCCACAGCCATTTATTGCATAGGCAATGTGTGTAGAATGACAGCCCCAACCATTTGCATTGGCAATGCGTTTGTTAGAATGACAGCCTCCAACCATTTTGCATAGGCAATGCGTTTGTTAGAATGACAGCCCCAACCATTTGCATAGGCAATGTGTTTGTTAGAATGACAGCCCCAACCATTTGCATAGGCAATGCGTTTGTTAGAATGACAGCCCCAACCATTTGCATAGGCAATGTGTTTGTTAGAATGACAACCCCAACCATTTGCATTGGGAGTTTCCTTGTTTTTTATGTGGGATGTCCAAGTACTGTGATTTGAGTTGATTGGAAAATTGCAGTTGACGTGTTATGCTGTGGAGTTTCACACGTCATGTTATGAAATAAACCGACTATTGTTAAAAACGTTCTCACCGTGGCATGGATGTGTTATAACGGAATCACTGTGAATTTCTATTTTTACGTGGTACACTGTGAATATAACCGAATCACTGTGAATTTCTGTTTTTACATGGCACACTGTGAATATAACCGAATCACTGTAAATTTCTATTTTTACGTGTACACTATGTATATAACCGAATCACTGTGAATTTCTATTTTTTACATGGTGCGCTGTGAATATAACCGAATCACTGTGAATATTTTTAACACTGTGAATATAACCGAATCACTGTGAATTTCTATTTTTACGGGTACACTGTGAATATAACCGAATCACTGTGAATTTCTATTTTTACATGGTACACTGCGAATATAACCGAATCACTGTGAATTTCTTTATTTTTACATGGTACACTGTGAATATAACCGAATCACCGTGAATTTCTATTTTTACATGGTACACTGTGAATATAACTGAATCACTGTGAATTTCTATTTTTACATGGTACACTGTGAATATAACCGAATCACTGTGAATTTCTATTTTTACATGGTACACTGTGAATATAACCGAATCACTGTGAATTTATTTTTACGTACATGGAATATAACCGAATCGCAATCTGTGAATTTCTATAACACTACACTGTGAATAACTGAATCACTGTGAATTTCTATTTTTGCATTAATTTACTGAGAATATAACCGAATCACTGTAGATTTCTTTTTACATATTACACTGTTTGCATAACAGATCACTGTGAATTTCTATTTTACATGGTACACTGTGAATGATTCCACGTAATTGTGGGTTGAATCTGTTTTAACCGAAAATCTCGAATGTCCACATGTTGTGGTGTGAATATTATTGAATGATTGAGAATGTCCACATGTGTCGTGGTGTGAGGATATTTATTATTGACTGATTGAGAATGTCCACATGTTGTGATGTGAATATAACGGAATAACTGAGAATTTCCACATGGTGGTGGGAAGCTTACTAAATGGTTAGCGTCCAGAATTATCAAGCCAGTTTTGAGGAACTCATGCTGACAAAATGTTGTATATTTACTATATGGATAGCATTTAAAACGGATATGTTGTGTTAATAACTCGAATTAAGTAAATATCACATAGTGTAAATTTAATTAGAAAAGGTCCCGGTCATTGTTCTGATATCTCATCTAGACTTGCTTTTGCCATC
>JAXRKP010000229.1:230000-237500 GCA_037039925.1 Doris montereyensis | reverse complement strand
TAATATGGATGGATGCACAGAAATGATACATAGACGACATAATAATATGGATGGATGCACAGAAATGACACATAGACGACATAATAATATGGATGGATGCACAGAAAAATGACATATAGACGACATAATAATATGGATGGATGTACAGAAACGATTCAGTTGAAGGTCAACACGTTCTCAAAATGACAGTTTATTTTTGCCTTAAACTTAAACGTTATAGCGGTCATAAACCTGAAGAGATAGTTGGCATATGAATGCACATTGATTTTGTCCTCCGAGTTGCGACTTTTGTACGTGTGTCACTCGCCAAAGTTCATTTGTTGTATCACTGTCTTGGGGTGTCTATCCCAACATGTTCTCAGGATGCCGCATGAGGTGTATTCGAACCTAATACGAGAGGATCGACAAGTTGAGGTACCTTACGGCAGTAGACACCAGGACAATTTATTCATTATAATTTTTTATGAAAGAGTAAATTTAATAAACCTATGGGAAGCAGCAATGCCCACCAAGCCCTTGACTTTGTGTGGATGCCTGAGCGGAAGAGAATTAGAGATGGGTTAAAGTAGATGGATCTATAGTCCTTATCCCCGCACAAGTGAAATTCACCGACCTTACATCATTTATCCCCCCAGTAGGCCATTTCGCACTGAAATTGTCATAACAGAAATATAATTTCCTTTTAAAGGATAAATAAAGATGATTGAATTGAATTGATATGAATTGACTTGAATTGGATTGAATTGAATTGAATTGAATTGAATTGAAATTCATAGTTTATTCAAACTCCTTCTTAACTCCCCTGCGGGAGCATACAATACAGCAGCCTGTTAGTGAGCGCTCTACCTATAGTGTTGTACTCATTCACACCTGAGTCAATTGAGGAAAGTGGAGTAAAGTATCTTTCCCAAGAGCGCAGCGGTGTGAAAAAAACACATGTACCAGTCATGGGGTTTGAACCAATAGCATCGTTATTACAAACTTTCTGAACACTTTTGTTTCGCTTTAATAATGATATTAAAAATAATTTTAAAAATATAAAAATAAAAAATAAATAATAATAATAATAGTAATAATAATAATAATAATAATAATAATAATAATAATAATAATAATAATAATAATAATAATAATGATAATAATAATAATAATAATGATGATGATGACGATGATGATGATGATCTTGATTATAATAATAATAATGATGATGATGAGATGATGATGATGAATAATAATAATAATAATGATGATGATGATGATGATGATGATGATTATGATGATGATGATGATGATGATGATGATGATAATAATAATCATAATAATAAATAATAATAATAATAATAAGAAGAAGAAGAAGAAGAAGAAGAAGAAGAAGAAGAAGAAGAAGAAGAAGAAGAAGAAGAAGAAGAAGAAGAAGAAGAAGAAGAAGAAGAAGAAGAAGAAGAAGAAAGAAGAAGAAGAAGAAGAAGAAGAAGAAGAAGAAGAAGAAGAAGAAGAAGAAGAAGAAGAAGAAGAAGAAGAAGAACAAGAAGAAGAGGAAGAAGAAGAAGAAGAAGAAGAAGAAGAAGAAGAAGAAGAAGAAGAAGAAGAAGAAGAAGGAAAAGAAGAAGAAGAAGAAGAAGAAGAAGAAGAAGAAGAAGAAAAAGAAGAAGAAGAAGAAGAAGAAGAAGAAGAAGAAGAAGAAGAACAAGAACAAGAACAATAACAATAATAATAATGATGGCATTAACAATGGCAATGACAATACCAATAATAATAACAATAACAATAACATTGACAATGACAATAACAATGACAATAACAATAACAATAACAATGACAATGACAATGACAATAACAATAACAATAACAATGACAATGACAATGACAATGACAATAACAATAACAATAACAATAACAATAACAATAACAATAACAATAACAATAACAATAACAATAACAATAACAATAACAATAACAATGACAATAACAATAACAATAACAATAACAATGACAATAACAATAACAATAACAATAACAATGACAATAACAATGACAATGACAATAACAATAACAATGACAATGACAATAACAATGACAATAACAATGACAATGACAATGACAATAACAATAACAATGACAATGACAATGACAATGACAATGGAAATGACAATACCAATAATAATAACAATAACAATAACATTGACAATGGCAATGACAATACAAATAATAATAACAATAACAATAACATTGACAATGGCAATGACAATACCAATAACAATAACAATAACAATAACAATGACAATGACAATGACAATACCAATAACAATAACAATAACAATAACATTGACAATGACAATGACAATAACAATAACAATAACAATGACAATACCAATAATAATAACAATGACAATAACAATAACAATGGCAATGACAACACCAATAATAATAACAATAACAATAACAATGACAATGAAAATGACAATAACAATAACAATAACAATCACAATGAAAATGACAATGACAATGACCATGACAATAACAATGACAATAACAATGACAATGACAATAACAATAACATAACAATAACAATAACAATGACAATGACATTGACAATAACGATAACAATAATAATAATATGACAATACAAATAACAATGACAATGACAATCACAATAACAATGACAATAACAATGACAATGACAATAACAATGACAATAACAAGAACAATGACAATAAGAATAACAATAACAATGACGATATCAATGACGATAACAATGACAATGACAATAACAATAACAATGGCAATAACAATGGCAATAACAATAACAATGACAATAACAATAACAATGGCAATAACAATAACGATGAAAATGACGAGAACAATGACAATGACAGTAACAATAACAATAACATAACAAGGACGGTAACAATTACAATGACAATAACAATAACAATAACAATGACAATAACAATAACAATGATAATGACAATAACAATAACAATGATAATGACAATGACAATGATAATAACAATGATAATAACAATGACAATAACAATGACAATAACAATGACAATAACAATGACAATGACAACGACAAGGATAATGATAATGATAATGATAATAAAAATAATAATAATAATAATAATAATAATAATAATAATAATAATAATAATAATAATAATAATAATAATAATAATAATAATAATAAATAATAATAATAATAATATCGTAATCTAGCGTATGAAAGACTGCCGATAGATCATGATTAAAGATTTTCCATGAACGCTATTCAAACTATCAGAGCACATTTTGAGAAAGATTGTCTCTGTGCTAAGCTCTGATTTGTATGCTGGTCGATTGGTTTCGCCAAAATTATTTAAAATCAATATGCCGAATAAGTCTTCCCAGACTATTTGATAAAATTGAAAGATTTGATGCAGGTCTAAAATGCTTAGGTCGTGTTCCTCTAGGCCAGCGAGTGCAAGTTTAAGCATCGTGGAACAGCACGTAAGCGGAGCGAGTCACGTACAGCTGTAGAGCGGAGAGCGGGAAAGAAGATGATTGGGAAGACGGTATTGAATAGTTTGATGAATGCAGATGCAGTCTGTATTATGTATTATGTATGTGTGTGTGTGTGGGGGGGGGGTGTATGTGTGATCTTTTTTTTTATTAAGATCAGGCAGCTTGATATGGGTGAGAGTGATGCTAGGTGTAAACTTACAACATTGATCACATGCACATGCAAGATTCAGGACTAGATGTAACTCTACTCCGAATCTCAAGGTCTAAAGTGTAAGCAAGAATAACTTTTGCATGTAATACAATACCTGTATTAGTACATCCAACTGACCAAGGTACAGACGTAGCGATAAAGATATTCTTAGAGCTGCGTTGACTACGACAACGATACTACCACTGCCACTACTACTACTACTACTACTACTACTACTACTAACTACTACTACCACTAACACTACCACTACCACTGCCACTACCACTACCACTACCACTACTATTACTTTTACTACTACTACTACTACTACTACTACTACTACTACTACTACTACTACTACTACTACTACTACTACTACTACTACTACTACTACTATTGAAGGTAAAGACATAAGATAATATGAAAGGTCCATAAGAACAAAGACGAGATAAATACAAGGAATGGACAGAAAAAACTTCATCGCCACCATAGGGATCAAACCCGCGACACTGCGACGGCACCTTTCGCCTTGCATGAAAAGAAAGCGTGCTACCAACCGAGCTAACTACGCTCACACTATCTTTATCTACTACTACTACTACTACTACTACTACTACTACTACTACTACTACTACTACTACTACTACAACTACTACTACTACTACTACTACTACTACTACTACTACTACTACTACTTCTACTACTACTACTACTACTACAACTATTACTACTACTACTACTACTACTACTACTACTACTACTATTACTACTATCACCACTACTACTACTACTACTACCACTACTACTGTTACTAATACTACTAATACTACCGCTATTACGACTACTACTACTGCTACTACAACAACTACTACTACTACTACTACTACTACTACTACTACTACTACTACTACTACTATTATTACTATCACCACTACTACTACTACCACTACTACGGCCAGTTCTCCTCTACTACTACTACTACTACTACTACTACTACTACTACTACTACTTTTGCTGCTGCTGCTGCTGCAACTGCTACTACTACTACTACTACTACTACTACTACTACTACTACTACTACTACTACTACTACTACTACTACTACTACTACTACTACAACTACAACTTTGGTACTACTACTACTGGTACTGTTGCTGTTGTTGCTGCAACTGATATCATTGCCGGTGTTAAGGTTATCTATCTAGCCATGCTTGCCTTCAACTTCGACTCCATACCCCCCACCCCCACCTCCGTTGCAAGTTCTAATCAAGAAGAAGACACCGTTCAACTCCTCGCCATTCATTTTGTCCTAGCTTTCAACTCCTCGCCATTCATTTTGTCCTCGCTTTCAACTCCTCGCCACTCATTTTGTCCTCGCTTTCAACTCCTCGCCACTCATTTTGTCCTCGTTTTCAAATCGTCAGCACTCATTTTGTCCTCGTTTTCAAATTATCACCACTCATTTTGTCCTCGTTTTCAAATTGTCACCACTCATTTTGTCCTCGTTTTCAAATCGTCAGCACTCATTTCGTCCTCGTTTTTCAAATTATCACCACTCATTTTGTCCTCGTTTTCAAATTATCACCACTCATTTTGTCCTCGTTTTCAAATCGTCAGCACTCATTTTGTCCTCGTTTTCAAATCGTCACTACTCACGTTTTCCTCCTTGTCGAGTAACCGATGGTGAGGTCATGGGTATGACCTTGGGCCTGGAGGTGGTGACCTTGACCTTCAACCCTTCCTGTTGCATCTTGATGTAGTCCTGATAGGAGACCATGAACTCGTGGTAGTGCTCTAAGGGAATGGTGGTTGGAGACATCTGGTTACGTATGAGAGGAAACAAAACAAAACACAGTGGTCAAGATGGCACGTTAGTTAGCAACGCATTTACACACAACTTGATAGTGATAGAAATCACACGAGTTGATAGTGATAGAAATCACACGAGTTGATAGTGATAGAAATCACACGAGTTGATAGTGATAGAAATCACACAACTTGATAGAAATCACAAGTTGATAGTGATGATAGTGATAGAAATCACACGAGTTGATAGTGATAGAAATCACACAACTTGATAGTGATAGAAATCACACGAGTTGATAGTGATAGAAATCACACGAGTTGAACACACGAGTTGATAGTGATAGAAATCACACGAGTTGATAGTGATAGAAATCACACGAGTTGATAGTGATAAAATCACACGAGTTGATAGTGATAGAAATCACACAACTTGAAGTTGATAGTGATAGAAATCACACGAGTTGATAGTGATAGAAATCACACGAGTTGATAGTGATAGAAATCACACAACTTGATAGTGATAGAAATCACACGAGTTGATAGTGATAGAAATCACACGAGTTGATAGTGATAGAAATCACACGATAGTGATAGAAATCACACGAGTTGATAGTGATAGAAATCACACAAGTTGATAGTTGATAGTGATAGAAATCACACGAGTTGATAGTGATAGAAATCACATAGTGATAGAAATCACACGTTGATAGTGATAGTGAAAAATCACACGAGTTGATAGTGATAGAAATCACACGAGTTGATAGTGATAGAAAATCACACACGAGTTGATAGTGATAGAAATCACACGAGTTGATAGTGATAGAAATCACACGAGTTGATAGTGATAGAAATCACACGAGTTGATAGTGATAGAAATCACACAACTTGATAGTGATAGAAATCACACGAGTTGATAGTGATAGAAATCACACGAGTTGATAGTGATAGAAATCACAACTTGATAGTGATAGAAATCACACAAGTTGATAGTGATAGAAATCACACGAGTTGATAGTGATAGAAATCACACGAGTTGATAGTGATAGAAATCACACGAGTTGATAGTGATAGAAATCACACGTTGATAGTTGAAATAGAGTGATAGAAATCACACGAGTTGATAGTGATAGAAATCACACGAGTTGATAGTGATAGAAATCACACAAGTTGATAGTGATAGAAATCACACGAGTTGATAGAAATCACACGAGTTGATAGTGATAGAAATCACACAAGTTGATAGTTGAAATCACACGTTGATAGATAATCACACGAGTTGACACACAGTTGATAGTGATAGTGATAGAAATCACACAAGTTGATGATAGAAACTCACACGAGTTGATAGTGATAGAAATCACACGAGTTGATAGTGATAGAAATCACACGAGTTGATAGTGATAGAAATGAAATCACACGACACGTTGATAGTGATAGAAATCACACAAGTTGATAGTGATAGAAATCACACGAGTTGATAGTGATAGAAATCATAGTGATAGAAATCACACGAGTTGATAGTGATAGAAATCACACGAATTGATAGTGATAGAAATCACACGAGTTGATAGTGATAGAAATCACACAAGTTGATAGTGATAGAAATCACACGAGACGAAATCACACGAGTTGATAGTGATAGAAATCACACCAGTTGATAGTGAAAGAAATCACACTTGACACCACTAAGGGACGAGATATCAAGGCAGTAAAAAAGAAAATAATTTATCGCGGGTCTTATAGCGTGAAATGGAACACGTGATAACAGTCAACTCCTGGGCAGGACGTGAAATGGAACACGTGATAATAGTGTCAACTCCTGGGCAGGACGTGAAATGGAACACGTGATAATAATCAACTCCTGGACAGGACGTGAAATGGAACACGTGATAACAGTCAACTCCTGGACAGGATGTGAAATGGAACACGTGATAACAGTCAACTCCTGGACAGGACGTGAAATGGAACACGTGATAACAGTCAACTCCTGGACAGGACGT
>JAXRKP010000229.1:197500-220000 GCA_037039925.1 Doris montereyensis | reverse complement strand
GCTGCGGAATAAATGGTGTACAGCCTGCATTTGTGTGGGGATAAAGACTATGAAACCATCGTTGCCTTTATCTTGATGGCTATTTGATTCTTGAGCTGACATGAAAGAACAGAGAAGAAACAGAGAGGAACTATAGATAATGGTCGCAATAGATGTACAGGCATAGTTGACTGATTATTGAGCTGACAGGAAAGAAAATGAGAAGAAACAGAAAAGAAACAGAGAAGAAATAGAGGAGAAACAAGTATATTGGTGACAATACATTGGCATAACAGGAACAGAGACGAAATATGGATATTGGTGACTATTTATCTATTTTGACATGGTCGGTTGAGTCTTGGACTGACAAGGAAGGAAAAGAGAAGAAACTGGTACAGTTATATTGGAGGCAATACATCTATGGACATGATCGAGGGATGCTCGTACTGTCGAGAATGAAACAGAGAAGAAACATGGATATTAGTGACCATGCATACTGACATCTGGGCAGTGGACAGGTCAGCACCTGTACCGAGAGTAGATGACCCCGCCCTCCACGAGTCTCCTGCTGCCTTGCAGGCAGGTCTTGGCTGACCAAAGGCTAAGGGAGTTAACCCTGAAAGAAAATAACCTGCTGTTTTGCAGACCGGTCTTGACTGACGAAAGGCTAAGGGAGTTAACCCTGACAGAACATAACAAGGCCCAGTAAGGGGCCTCTAAGTGACAGCCCCACCATCTACCTAGGGTGGAGTGGGATAATCCTCTGCTTATCCAAAACAACCTGATTCAAAGTCATATAAACAATGATATACCCGACTTGAACTTTCAAAGGCGACTCTGGAAAAGAACACAGACTGTGATTTTTGGAACATCGAATGTTAGGGCAAATAATGGAAAGGAGTAAGAATTAACTGAAGAAATGGAAAAATTCAAAGTAGACATTTTGACTATTACAGACACAAACAAAAAAGGACAAGGGATAGAAAATGTAAGACCAAATCATACTTGAATCTTTTCAAGATTAGATGTCAAAGATATAGCTAGAGCAGGAGTAGGCCTCTTAATACATAAAAGGCTACTAGAAAATTGAAATTTGTAAGCCCACGGCTATTAGAGCTAAATAGTAAACCAAAAAGGAGAGAAATTAAATAATTAATAGCTTATTGACCAAACGAAGATGCCATCAAAGAAGAAAAAATATCTTCGAAAATGATTTACAAATACCTGCAGAGAATTTCAAACACAAACAGGAACTAATGGTTTTAGGAGATTTAAATGCTAGAGTATGCAACAATGTAGAAACATCAAGAAGACTAATATGTAACGAAGGAGAGACAACAACTACTCCAGATGGAGAGAGACTCACAGATTTTTGCCTAAAGAATAATAATCTGAAAATAGCTAACACATTTTTCCTCATAAAGTTATCGAAAAATATACAAGAGTAAATGAAGACAGGTGTGAAAAGTCAATGATAGACTACATAATAGTTAGCTGCCTTATTTACAGTACAATGGATGCAAGATAAGCATAGGAGGTGAAATATTTAGTGATCATCACCTAGTGATAGCCAAAGTGAGATTATTAACTGAAGAACACAAACAAAAAAGGAAAGAGACGAAAGCTACTAAACTCAATATAGACGAACTAAATAAACCAATAGTAAAACAGATGTACCAATCCAAGATAAAAAAGATCTATCAGTGAGGCAGATGGGTCTGAAGGAAAGCACAATAGAAAAAAGTGGAAAATATTAATTTTTTTTAAAACACTCCTCATTTGTACTGAAGAGGTCTGTGGTAGGAAACAAATTAAAGGAGATAGGAAAAGAACAGCATGGTGGAATCAAAGAAAAGAATGATGCCTGGAAGAAATACTTGCAAACAAAGAGACCAGAGGATAGGACAGATTACGTGAGTAAAAGAACTATCGCCAAAAAGGAAGTTAGGAAAGCAAAACAGGAACAGTGGGAAGAGTTTGGACAAAGACTTCAAGAAAGATATCAAGGAAATCAAAAGCTGTTCTGGGGAGCAATGAAGAGCCTGAGAACGACCAAAGCATGCCCAATACGACAAGTTAAGAACGCCAATGGAGAAATAATGAAAGGAGACAGCGAAATCATGGAAACATGGAGAAAGTATTTTCAACAATTACATAATCCCTCCAGAACATATGAAACAAGGAGTACAGATCAATTAGTAAGAGTAACAAGTAATCGAGATGAGACAGCTAAAGATGTAGATATCTCATGTGAAGAACGTCAAACAGCTATGAGAAAAGTGAAATTAAGAAAAGCCCCAGGAGCAGATCAAGTTTATCCAGAAATGATTGAAAACCAAGGGAGAGAGGCAGACGAACTACTACATGCAATATGTCAACAAGCATGGAAGTCCAAACAGGTGCCAAACGACTGGAATAAGGAACTGATAGTACCAATACGCAAGAAGGCATCAACTATGGAATGCTCAAACTATAGAGGGACATCACTACTTAGCGTTCCAGGAAAAATGTATGCCAGGATACTGGAAATGAGACTAAGAGAAAGAGTAGAGGATCAGATTGAAGAACGTCAGAGTGGATTTAGACCAGGAAGAAGTGTACAAGACCACATATTTACAATTAGACAAATAATAGAAAAATTCCTTGAGAGAAACATTGACTTGCACCTGTGTTTTATTGACTTAGAAAAGGCATTTGACACTGTGAGGAGGGACGAACTATGGCATTCCTTAAAAGAACACAATGTAGAGCAAAGTTTAATAGGTGCCATTAAAAGTTTTTACAATAAACGAACATGTGCAGTGAGAGTAGATGGAAATGTATCTGAAGAATTTGATGTAGAGATAGGAGTAAGACAGGGTTGTGACCTAAGTCCTCTTTTGTTTATCACATTTATGGATCCAGTCGCAAAGGCATTCTCAAAAATGAAGAAAATGAATATAGGTATGTGGAAGCTCAAACCAGTAAATGCATCAATGTTTTCATTTGCTGATGATTTAGTTATGTTTGGAAAATCAGAAAGGGACCTCCAGTCAAATATCAACATAATGAATAATGAATTAAATAAAAGAGGAATGAGAGTAAATACAAAGAAAACGAAAACAATGCTAGTAAGTAGGGAAGTTAAAACACAAAATCCTAAATTAGGCAGGGAGAATTTAGAACAAGTTCAAAGCTAAAATTACTTAGGAGTAATGATTAACTCAGAGGGAAAACTAAGAGAAGAAATCAGCTATAAAATC
This sequence comes from Doris montereyensis, assembly GCA_037039925.1. Taxonomy (NCBI): domain Eukaryota; kingdom Metazoa; phylum Mollusca; class Gastropoda; order Nudibranchia; family Dorididae; genus Doris; species Doris montereyensis. The sequence continues at coordinate 216,779 of JAXRKP010000229.1, read as the reverse complement.
AAAAAGCAAGTGCAATATACAACCAACTAGGAAAGGCATTTGTAGGTAAACAAGAATTGTCAACAAAAACCAAAATGACATTATACAACACAGTTTATGGTCCTATTCTCCTCTATGGCAGCGAAACCTGGACCTTAGACAGTAGGGAATACAGTAGAGTGCCGACAGCCGAAATGAAATATCTAAGAAGAGTAGTAGGGAAAATAAAAGAGACAAAATCAGAAACACAACAATAAGAGATCAAACCAGAACAGATAGCATAAAAATGAATCAACTGAGATGGTTTGGGCATGTTAACAGAATGAATGACAATAGAATAGCTAAATCAGTATACAGTGTTAAAACTCAAGGTAAAAGACCAAAAGGCAGACCTCGGAGAAAGGGGGAAGAAGATATAAAAGAGGCATTAACGCAAAGAAATTTAACTTTTACGGAAGGAAACAGAAAATGTCAGGACAGGGCAGCCTGGAGAAAGATCACTTCGGGCGTCTAAAACCCATAGACTGGAAAGTAGAATGGAAACTGATAAAGAAAGAAAGAAAGCATACTGACATAGTTTTGCCTTTAACACCTTAGAGTACCATTTCAAACACTTTAAATTTTTTCAAGCATTTTAGATACTTAGGTACCTTTTCAAACACTTTAGATTGTCTTACATACTTAAAATTCTTTGAAGAATTTTGGATACTTAAGATACCTTTTCAAACACTTTAAATTGTCTTACATACTTAAAATTTCTTCAAGCATTTTAGATACTTAAGTACCTTTCCAAACACTAAATTGTCTTCAATCCCTTGTACGCACCTTACATACCTTCACATTACCTTAAAAAATCGTGAATACTTGGATCATTGATAGATCTAAAAACTATAGTCAAAATTGCTTTAAATGGGTTCTGAGAATGTCATTTTTGTCGAATATAGGACAAATCTAGTCTATCACACTAGTGGATAGAGCAGTTCATTCCGTCATAATGATATCATAAAGAAGCTCAGTATCAATTCTTTAAATTTCTACGATTTTTTTAGAAATGATACAGGCCTATCTTTCAACACAGCTAGTATACGATACAAGCCAGAAATATTATCTTAAGTACAGCAAGTTGGTACTCACTGTGATCGTCACAATAAACGCTATCAAAAACAAACTTATTTGAGGATCTACTTTGAATACTGCCTAATATATTGCTATTATCAAAAGGCACCATATCAAAATGAGTAAAAAGGTGCTGGTGCACTTGAAACAGTATCAATAAGAAGTAGTCAAGAGCCTTTCAAGGTTTTGTGACGTTTCAAAGTATGAACCTACTCTTTTCTTAGGTTTATGGGAGAAAAATGTATTCAAATAGCAGAAAATACGAGAAAAATACGAATTTCTCAAAATGTCCTTTTCTGTTCATTATTTCTTATCTACTTTATTTTTTATTTCTCAAGGTATCTTCTTGAAATCTAGTATGAATGGTAAGTGGGGGGGGGGGGGGGGGGGACAGAGAAATGATTAGATGCTATTCTGATATGTATTATAGTTTTGGAAAAATTGAATTTTTGGTACAATATTTCTGTATATTTTTAGTTGTTCTCATATGCTATTTTCTAAGATTCATAAAATCAAAACTTACTAATGAAACAAAAATCCGGTCTGATCAAATTTAGATATTGTATCAAACAAGGTGTGCCAAATTTGAAAGAAATTTGTTGAAAAGGGAAAAAGCCTATCGATATTGAACATGGTGAAATGTGGAGGCAAAATCAAAGATGGCCGCCGTTTTCATAGCAACCGGAAGCGTTGGGAAAAAAAAACATGACATTTCAACTCAGTACACCATGCCCATTACACCTATACATAAGTTAAATTGATAGGAATAAACGGGAAATATTTCACTTCAGGACCCGCTCCCCCTTAAATGTTTATAGATGTTCGTAGAAGATTTGTATAATAAATGTGATTAAAGTCAAACAACCGTTTGTTTGTTTGTGTGTCTGTTTGTTGTCTTTAGTTATTAATTTTGCTGCTGTTTTGCTTTGTTTATTTGTTTATTCTTGTTTGTTGTTTTGCTAGTGGGTTTTTTTTCTCGTTGCATTTACATGATGGTAATGACAGGGAAGTGAATTCAGAGTAATAATGAGCAAAACAGGGATGTTTGACCTGGTGTTGATATAGGTTGTAAGGAAAGGAGGGGCGTCATGTAGATAATCTCCAATGGAATGGCGTAGCTGAATCGAGTGTAGAAAGTCTCGCATAGCCTGGTTTTCTTGCCTTTTACCTGAAACAATAGAACAAAAAAGCACAGAGTCCCACTATTACTTCCTCAACCATCTACATCACCTGGCATGTCAATAACAGTCCTCCAAGAGCTCCACCCAACCTCTCCCCATCTCTCATAAAGAAAGTCGTGAAAAGTATTTGTCTGTGGCAAACTCAAAAACAAATCCAGCTTGTTGAATCTTGAATCCGAACCCATGATTACATCAAAATTAATAGCCTTCATCATCCGACTATCGACATCATTTTGCTAAATGCTAAGGCAAGGCGCAAACCAATATTTGTCTCCATGTCTGTCTATAGATACAACCAATTGAATCATTTTTCTCTTGCTCCACTTCTCCTCATCTTTATGATTCTGTTCCTCCTCTTCCTCCTCTTGCTCATCTTCTTCCTCCTCTTCCTACTTCTGTTAATCCTCTTCCTGCTCTTGCTCATCCTCTTCCTCCTCTTGCTCATTCTCTTCCTCCTTCTTTTTCCTCTCATGCTCATCTACTCCTCCTCTTGCTTCTGTTTATCCTCTTCCACCTCTTGTCCATCTTCTGTTTTGCTCATCCTCTTCCTCCTCTTGCTCATCCTCTTCCTCCTCTTGATCATCCTTTCCTCCTCTTGCTCATCCTCTTCCTCCTCTTGCTCCTCCTTCTCCTCATGCTCATCCTCTTCCTCCTTTTGCTCATCTCTTCCTCCTTTTTGCTCATCCTCTTCCTCCTCCTTGCTACTTCTGCTCATCCTCTTCCTCCTCCTCATCCTCCTCCTCTTGCTCATCCTCTTCCTCCTCTTGCTCATCCTCTTCCTCCTCTTGCTCATCCTCTTCCTCCTCTTGCTCATCCTCTTCCTCCTCTTGCTCATCCTTTCCTCCTCTTGCTCATCCTCTTCCTCCTCTTTCATCCTCTCCCTCCTCTAGCTCATCCTCTTCCTCCTTTTGCTCATCCTCTTCCTCCTCTTGCTCATCCTCATCTTCCTCCTCTTGCTCATCCTCTTCCTCCTTTTGCTCATCCTCTTCCTCCTTTGCTCATCCTCTTCCTCCTCTTGCTCATCCTCTTCCTCCTTTCATCCTACTTGCTCATCCTCTTCCTCCTTTTGCTCATCCTCTTCCTCCTTTTCTTCCTCTTCTCCTTTTGCTCATCCTCTTCCTCCTTTTGCTACTTCTGTTAATCCTCTTCCTCTTCTTGCTCATCCTCTTCCTCCTTTTGCTCATCCTCTTCCTCCTCTTGCTCATCCTCATCCTCCTCTTGCTCATCCTCTTCCTCCTCTTGCTCATCCTCTTCCTCCTTTTGCTCATCCTCTTCCTCCTCTTGCTCATCCTCTTCCTCCTTTGCTACTTCTGTTAATCCTCTTCCTCCTCTTGCTCATCCTCTCCCTCCTCTTGCTCATCCTCTTCCTCCTCTTGCTCATCCTCTTCCTCCTCTAATCCTCTTCCTCCTCTTGCTCATCCTCTTATTTCTCTTTGCTCATCCTCTTCCTCCTCTTGCTCATCCTCTTATTTCTCTAGCTCATCTTCTTCCTCCTCTTGCTCATCCTGTTCAATCTCCTGCTCCCCTTTTCCTCCTCTTGTCATCCTCCTCTTTTTACTTCTATCCTCCGCCACCTGCAGTTCTCCCTTGTCTTCATCTCTTTCTTCCGGCCATTTCTAAGTCCTCTTGCTTATCAGTTCCTCCTGTTGTGTCCTGTAGGTAAGTTTAGAAAAGTCGTGTAGTGTCCTGTAGGTAAGTTTAGAAAAGTCCTGTAGTGTCCTGTAGGTAAGTTTAGAAAAGTCCTGTCCTGTAGGTAAGTTTAGAAAAGTCGTGTAGTGTCATGTAGAAAAGTCGTGTAGTGTCCTGTAGGTAAGTTTAGAAAAGTCGTGTCTTGCTCATCCTCTTAAGTTTAGAAAAGTCGTGTAGTGTCCTGTAGGTAAGTTTAGAAAAGTCGTGTATTGTCATGTAGGTAAGTTTAGAAAAGTCGTGTAGTGTCCTGTAGGTAAGTTTAGAAAAGTCGTGTAGTGTCCTGTAGGTAAAGTTAAGAAAAGTCGTGTAGTGTCCTGTAGGTAAGTTTAAGAAAAGTCGTGTAGTGTCCTGTAGGTAAGTTTAGAAAAGTCGTGTAGTGTCCTGTAGTAAAGTTAAAGAAAAGTCGTGGTGTCATGTAGTAAAGTTAAAGAAAAGTCGTGTAGTGTTCTGTAGGTAAGTTTAGAAAAGTCGTGTAGTGTCCTGTAGTAAAGTTAAAGAAAAGTCGTGTAGTGTCATGTAGGTAAGTTTAGAAAAGTCGTGTAGTGTCCTGTAGAAAAGTAAAGTTAAAAAGTCGTGTAAGTCCTGTAGTAAGTTTAAGAAAAGTCGTGTAGTGTCCTGTAGGTAAGTTTAGAAAAAGTCGTGTAGTGTCCTGTAGTAAAGTTAAGAAAAGTCGTGTAGTGTCCTGTAGGTAAGTTTAGAAAAGTCGTGTAGTGTCATGTAGTAAAGTTAAAGAAAAGTCGTGTAGTGTCATGTAGGTAAGTTTAGAAAAGTCGTGTAGTGTCATGTAGGTAAGTTTAGAAAAGTCGTGTAGTGTCCTGTAGGTAAAGTTTAGAAAAGTCGTGTAGTGTTCTGTAGGTAAGTTTAGAAAAGTCGTGTAGTGTCCTGTAGGTAAGTTTAGAAAAGTCGTGAAAAGTCGTGTAGTGTCCTGTAGGTAAGTTTAGAAAAGTCGTGTAGTGTCCTGTAGTAAGTTAAAGAAAAGTCGTGTAGTGTCCTGTAGTAAAGTTAAAGAAAAGTCGTGTAGTGTCCTGTAGGTAAGTTTAGAAAAAGTCGTGTAGTGTCATGTAGGTAAGTTTAGAAAAGTCGTGTAGTGTCCTGTAGGTAAGTTTAGAAAAGTCGTGTAGTGTCATGTAGGTAAGTTTAGAAAAGTCGTGTAGTGTCATGTAGTAAAGTTACAGAAAAGTTGTGTAGTGTCCTGTAGGTAAGTTTAGAAAAGTCGTGTAGTGTCCTGTAGTAAAGTTAAAGAAAAGTCGTGTAGTGTCCTGTAGTAAAGTTACAGAAAAGTTGTGTAGTGTCCTGTAGGTAAGTTTAGAAAAGTCGTGTAGTGTCCTGTAGGTAAGTTAAGAAAAGTCGTGTAGTGTCCTGTAGTAAAGTTAAAGAAAAGTCGTGTAGTGTCCTGTAGTAAAGTTACAGAAAAGTCGTGTAGTGTCCTGTAGTAAAGTTAAAGAAAAGTTGTGTAGTGTCATGTAGTAAAGTTACAGAAAAGTTGTGTAGTGTCCTGTAGGTAAGTTTAGAAAAGTCGTGTAGTGTCCTGTAGTAAAGTTAAAGAAAAGTTGTGTAGTGTCCTGTAGTAAAGTTACAGAAAAGTCGTGTAGTGTCCTGTAGGTAAGTTAAAGAAAAGTCGTGTAGTGTCATGTAGTAAGTTTAGAAAAGTCGTGTAGTGTCCTGTAGGTAAGTTTAGAAAAGTCGTGTAGTGTCATGTAGTAAAGTTAAAGAAAAGTTGTGTAGTGTCCTGTAGTAAAGTTACAGAAAAGTTGTGTAGTGTCCTGTAGTAAAGTTACAGAAAAGTTGTGTAGTGTCCTGTAGTAAAGTTACAGAAAAGTTGTGTAGTGTCCTGTAGTAAAGTTACAGAAAAGTTGTGTAGTGTCCTGTAGTAAAGTTACAGAAAAGTCGTGTAGTGTCATGTAGGTAAAGTTTAGAAAAGTCGTGTAGTGTCCTGTAGGTAAGTTTAGAAAAGTCGTGTAGTGTCATGTAGTAAAGTTACAGAAAAGTTGTGTAGTGTCCTGTAGTAAAGTTTAGAAAAAGTTAAAGTTACAGAAAAGTCGTGTAGTGTCATGTAGTAAAGTTAAAGAAAAGTCGTGTAGTGTCATGTAGGTAAGTTTAGAAAAGTCGTGTAGTGTCCTGTAGTAAGTTTAGAAAAGTCGTGTAGTGTCATGTAGTAAAGTTAAAGAAAAGTCGTGTAGTGTCCTGTAGTAAAGTTTAGAAAAGTCGTGTAGTGTCCTGTAGTAAAGTTAAGAAAAGTCGTGTAGTGTCATGTAGTAAAGTTACAGAAAAGTCGTGTAGTGTCCTGTAGTAAAGTTACAGAAAAGTCGTGTAGTGTCCTGTAGTAAAGTTAAAGAAAAGTTGTGTAGTGTCCTGTAGTAAAGTTACAGAAAAGTTGTGTAGTGTCCTGTAGTAAAGTTACAGAAAAGTCGTGTAGTGTCATGTAGTAAAGTTAAAGAAAAGTCGTGTAGTGTCATGTAGTAAAGTTAGAAAAGTCGTGTAGTGTCCTGTAGTAAAGTTAAAGAAAAGTCGTGTAGTGTCCTGTAGTAAAGTGAAAAGTCGTGTAGTGTCATGTAGTAAAGTTAAAGAAAAGTCGTGTAGTGTCCTGTAGTAAAGTTTAGAAAAGTCGTGTAGTGTCATGTAGTAAGTTTAGAAAAGTCGTGTAGTGTCCTGTAGTAAAGTTAAAGAAAAGTCGTGTAGTGTCATGTAGGTAAGTTTAGAAAAGTCGTGTAGTGTCCTGTAGTAAAGTTAAAGAAAAGTCGTGTAGTGTCATGTAGTAAAGTTAAAGAAAAGTCGTGTAGTGTCCTGTAGTAAGTTTAGAAAAGTCGTGTAGTGTCATGTAGGTAAGTTTAGAAAAGTCGTGTAGTGTCCTGTAGTAAGTTACAGAAAAGTCGTGTAGTGTCATGTAGGTAAGTTTAGAAAAGTCGTGTAGTGTCATGTAGGTAAGTTTAGAAAAGTCGTGTAGTGTCATGTAGGTAAGTTTAGAAAAGTCGTGTAGTGTCCTGTAGTAAAGTTAAAGAAAAGTCGTGTAGTGTCCTGTAGGTAAGTTACAGAACAGCTTGTATTGTCCTGCAAGTATAGTTACATTCGTGTATTCTCCTGTAGCTAAAACTACAGAAAGTCTGTAATGTCCTTTAGGTAAAGCTACAGACAGGCTTGTAGTGTCCTGTAGGTAAAGTTACAGACAGGCTGTGTCCTGTAGGTAAAGTTACAGAAAAAGCCTGTAGTGTCCTGTAGGTGAAGTTACAAACAGGCTTGTAGTGTCCTGTAGGTAAAGTTACAGAAAGGCTTGTAGTGTCCTGTAGGTAAAGTTACAAACAGGCTTGTAGTGTCCTGTAGGTAAAGTTACAAACAGGCTTGTAGTGTCCTGTAGGTAAAGTTACAGAAAGGCTTGTAGTGTCCTGTAGGTAAAAAGTTACAGAAAGGCTTGTAGTGTCCTGTAGGTAAAGTTACAGAAAGGCTTGTAGTGTCCTGTAGGTAAAGTTACAGAAAGGCTTGTAGTGTCCTGTAGGTAAAGTTACAGAAAGGCTTGTAGTGTCCTGTAGGTAAAGTTACAGACAGGCTTGTAGTGTCCTGTAGGTAAAGTTACAGACAGGCTTGTAGTGTCCTGTAGGTAAAGTTACAGACAGGCTTGTAGTGTCCTGTAGGTAAAGTTACAGACAGGCTTGTAGGATCATGTAGGTAAAGTTACAGACAGGCTTGTAGTGTCCTGTAGATAAAGTTACAGACAGGCTTGTAGTGTCCTGTAGGTAAAGTTACAAACAGGCTTGTAGTGTCCTGTAGGTAAAGTTACAAACAGGCTTGTAGTGTCCTGTAGGTAAAGTTACAGAAAGGCTTGTAGGAGCATGTAGGTAAAGTTACAGACAGGCTTGTAGTGTCCTGTAGGTAAAGTTACAGACAGGCTTGTAGTGTCCTGTAGGTAAAGTTACAGACAGGCTTGTAGTGTCCTGTAGGTAAAGTTACAGACAGGCTTGTAGGATCATGTAGGTAAAGTTACAGACAGGCTTGTAGTGTCCTGTAGGTAAAGTTACAGACAGGCTTGTAGTGTCCTGTAGGTAAAGTTACAAACAGGCTTGTAGTGTCCTGTAGGTAAAGTTACAGACAGGCTTGTAGTGTCCTGTAGGTAAAGTTACAAACAGGCTTGTAGTGTCCTGTAGGTAAAGTTACAAACAGGCTTGTAGTGTCCTGTAGGTAAAGTTACAGAAAGGCTTGTAGGAGCATGTAGGTAAAGTTACAGACAGGCTTGTAGTGTCCTGTAGGTAAAGTTACAGACAGGCTTGTAGGATCCTGTAGGTAAAGTTAAAGACAGGCTTGTAGGATCCTGTAGGTAAAGTTACAGACAGGCTTGTAGGATCCTGTAGGTAAAGTTACACACAGGCTTGTAGGATCATGTAGGTAAAGTTACAGAAAGGCTTGTAGGATCCTGTAGGTAAAGTTACAGACAGGCTTGTAGGATCCTGTAGGTAAAGTTACAGACAGACTTGTAGGATCCTATAGGTAAAGTTACAGACAGGCTTGTAGGATCCTGTAGGTAAAGTTACAGACAGACTTGTAGGATCCTATAGGTAAAGTTACATACAGGCTTGTAGTGTCCTGTAGGTAAAGTTACAGACAGGCTTGTAGTGTCCTGTAGGTAAAGTTACAGACGGGCTTGTAGGATCCTGTAGGTAAAGTTACAGACAGGCTTGTAGGATCCTATAGGTAAAGTTACAGACAGGCTTGTAGTGTCCTGTAGGTAAAGTTACAGACAGGCTTGTAGGATCCTGTAGGTAAAACTATAGAAAGACTTTTAATTTCCTGTAGGTAAATCTACAAAACGTCTTGTAGTGTTGTTCTGTAGGTAAATCTACAAAACGTCTTGTAGTGTTGTTCTGTAGGTAAATCTACAAAACGTCTTGTAGTGTTGTTCTGTAGGTAAATCTACAAAACGTCTTGTAGTGTTGTTCTGTAGGTAAATCTACAAAACGTCTTGTAGTGTTGTTCTGTAGGTAAATCTACAAAACGTCTTGTAGTGTTGTTATGTAGGTAAGTCTACAAAACGTCTTGTAGTGTTGTTCTGTAGGTAAATCTACAAAACGTCTTGTAGTGTTGTTCTATAGGTAAATCTACAAAACGTCGTGTAGTGTTGTTCTGTAGGTAAAGCCACAGACAGGTTTGTTGTGTCCTGTAGATAAAGCTACAGATATGCTTGTAGTGTCTTGTAGGTAAATCTACAGAAAATCTTAAAGTGGCATATAGGTAAATATAGAGAGGGTCTTGTAATGTCATGAATTCAATTCAATTCAAATGCCTAATTCATCAATTAAGATTTTTCTCCACAATCAACACCAACCCAAGATGATTAAAAATAAAGAGCAACATGAATACATATATATTATGGAATTTAAAAAAGCAATTCTAAAACATTTAAGATTTAGATTTAGATTCTTGCAATGCTCAAGGCCGATGGGCGCCACCCATTCCTGAGTTGTCTGGGCCACCGTTCCTGAGTTGTCTGGGCCACCCGTTCCTGAGTTGTCTGGGCCACCCGTTCCTGAGTTGTCTGGGCCACCCGTTCCTGAGTTGTCTGGGCCACCCGTTCCTGAGTTGTCTGGGCCACCCGTTCCTGAGTTGTCTGGGCCACCCGTTCCTGAGTTGTCTGGGTTCCTGAGTTGTCTGGGCCACCCCTGAGTTGTCTGGGCCACCCGTTCCTGAGTTGTCTGGGCCACCCGTTCCTGAGTTGTCTGGGCCACCCGTTCCTGAGTTGTCTGGGCCACCCGTTCCTGAGTTGTCTGGGCCACCCGTTCCTGAGTTGTCTGGGCCACCCGCCGTTCCTGAGAGTTGTCTGGGCCACCCGTTCCTGAGTTCCTGAGTTGTCTGGGCCACCCGTTCCTGAGTTGCCTGGGCCACCCGTTCCTGAGTTGTCTGGGCCACCCGTTCCTGAGTTGTCTGGGCCACCCGTTCCTGAGTTGTCTGGGCCACCCGTTCCTGAGTTGTCTGGGCCACCCGTTCCTGAGTTGTCTGGGCCACCCGTTCCGGAGTTGTCTGGGCCACCCGTTTCCTGAGTTGTCTGGGCCACCCGTTCCTGAGTTGTCTGGGCCACCCGTTCCTGAGTTGTCTGGGCCACCCGTTCCTGAGTTGTTCTGGGCCACCCGTTGTCTGGGCCACCCGTTCCTGAGTTGTCTTGGCCACCGTTCCCGAGTTGTCTGGGCCACCCGTTCCTGAGTTGTCTGGGCCACCCGTTCCTGAGTTGTCTTGGCCACCCGTTCCTGTTCCTGAGTTGTCTGGGCCACCCGTTCCTGAGTTGTCTGGGCCACACCCGTTCCTGAGCTGTCCTGGGCCACCCGTTCCTGAGTTGTCTGGGCCACCCGTTCCTGAGTTGTCTGGGCCACCCGTTCCTGAGTTGTCTGGGCCACCCGTTCCTGAGTTGTCTGGGCCACCCGTTCCTGAGTTGTCTGGGCCACCCGTTCCTGAGTTGTCTGGGCCACCCGTTCCTGAGTTGTCTGGGCCACCCCGTTCCTGAGTTATCTGGGCCACCCGTTCCTGAGTTGTCTGGGCCACCCGTTTCTGAGTTGTCTGGGCCACCCGTTTCTGAGTTGTCTGGGCCACCCGTTTCTGAGTTGTCTGGGCCACCCGTTTCTGAGTTGTCTGGGCCACCCACAAGTTCTCGTCGTTAAAGCCTCTGGCAACGTTCTGTCGAAAAGACAAACAATAACAATGTAAATTAAAGTGACTTGAAGGCCTTTACGTCCCATAGAGCCACGAATATCCCGGTTTCAATAGCATGAAATGGAACAGGTGATAATAATCACTTCCTGAAAAGGACGCTAGTCTGACAGAGGTTTTTACTCCCAAGCTAGTGCTTGTACCTTTTTGCAGTTGGTAAATGCGTGCCAGGTGGCACTCCGACAGAACACTACGTGGGACCCAACTTTGCCAGGATTCAAACCCGACAGCCTAACTGCTTGGCCACCAACACCACAGATACCCATATTCGCGTAACACACAATGCCTGCCACAGATACCCATATTGCCGTAACACACAATGCCTGCCACAGATACCCATATTGCCGTAACACACAATGGCTGCAACAGATACCCATATTGCCGTAACACACAATGGCTGCCACAGATACCCATATTGCCGTAACACACAATGGCTGCAACAGATACCCATATTGCCGTAACACACAATGGCTGCCACAGATACCCATATTGCCGTAACACACAATGGCTGCCACAGATACCCATATTGCCGTAACACACAATGGCTGCCACAGATACCCATATTGCCGTAACACACAATGGCTGCCACAGATACCCATATTGCCGTAACACACAATGGCTGCCACAGATACCGAAATTGCCGTAACACACAATGGCTGCCACAGATACCGAAATTGCCGTAACACACAATGGCTGCTACAGATACCCATATTGCCGTAACACACAATGGCTGCAACAGATACCCATATTGCCGTAACACACAATGGCTGCCACAGATACCCATATTGCCGTAACACACAATGGCTGCCAGATACCCATATTGCCGTAACACACAATGGCTGCCACAGATACCCATATTGCCGTAACACACAATGGCTGCCACAGATACCCATATTGCCGTAACACACAATGGCTGCCACAGATACCCATATTGCCGTAACACACAATGGCTGCCACAGATACCCATATTGCCGTAACACACAATGGCTGCCACAGATACCCATATTGCCGTAACACACAATGGCTGCAACAGATACCCATATTGCCGTAACACACAATGGCTACCACAGATACCCATATTGCCGTAACACACAATGGCTGCCACAGATACCCATATTGCCGTAACACACAATGGCTGCCACAAATACCCATATTGCCGTAACACACAATGGCTGCCACAGATACCCATATTGCCGTAACACACAAGGGCTGCCACAGATACCCATATTGCGTATACTTACCTTAAATCTATTGTAGGCTTGGCATCACATGCCTACACAACTAAAACATTGGCTTTAAGTGACAAATATATTTTGGCTTGGCTTCACATGTCTAGACAACTAAAACATTGGCTTTAAGTGACAAATATATTTTGGCTTGGCATCACATGCCTACACAACTAAAACATTGGCTTTAAGTGACAAATATATTTTGGCTTGGCATCACATGCCTACACAACTAAAACATTGGCTTTAAGTGACAAATATATTTTGGCTTTGGCATCACATGCCTACACAACTAAAACATTGGCTTTAAGTGACAAATATATTTTGGCTTGGCTTCACATGCCTACACAACTAATACATTGGCTTTAAGTGACAAATATATTTTGGCTTGGCTTCACATGTCTAGACAACTAAAACATTGGCTTTAAGTGACAAATATATTTTGGCTTGGCTTCACATGTCTAGACAACTAAAATATTGTCTTTAAGTGACAAATTTTAATTATACAAAAACCTGAAGTCATATTTCTTGTGTTTGTGGTGTCTACTCTGGCTTTGTTTGTTTCACTTCAAATTGTCACAATTCTACTGTTTGTGGTGTCTACTCTGGCTTTGTTTGTCTCACTTCAAATTGTCACAGTTCTTGTGTTTGTGGTGTGTACTCTGGCTTTGTTTGTCTCACTTCAAATTGTCACAGTTCTACTGTTTGTGGTGTCTACTCTGGCTTTGTTTATCTCACTTCAAATTGTCACAGTTCTTTGTGTTTGTGGTGTGTACTCTGGCTTTGTTTGTCTCACTTCAAATTGTCACAGTTCTACTGTTTGTGGTGTGTACTCTGGCTTTGTTTGTCTCACTTCAAATTGTCACAGTTCTACTGTTTGTGGTGTCTACTCTGGCTTTTGTTTGTCTCACTTCAAATTGTCACAGTTCTACTGTTTGTGGTGTGTACTCTGGCTTTGTTTGTCTCACTTCAAATTGTCACAATTCTACTGTTTGTGGTGTGTAATCCCAGCTTTGTTTGTCTCACTTCAAATTGTCACAGTTCTGCTGTTTCTGATGTGTAATATGGCTGTGTTTCACTGCCAATTAGCCAATCCACCATAATCGGTGATCTCAAGGTGACTTAATAGGAAAGCCAAGACGTCAGACGTGTACAAGAGAACAGCGAGAGAAGTAGGACCTACCAGTAGCGCCCGTCAGCCTGCTCCACCATCGATGCACACAAGATAGGCTCTGACTTTATTGTATGGTGTTATGGTAGTCTGACTTTATTGTATGGTGCGTTATATAAATGGTAGCTCTGACTTTTTATTGTATGGTGTTATATAAATGGTAGCTCTGACTTTATTGTATAGTGTTATATAAATGGTAGCTCTGACTTTATTGTATGGTGTTATATAAATAGCTACTAAATGGTAGCTCCTGACTGTATTGTATGGTGTTATATAAATGGTAGCTCTGACTGTATTGTATGGTGTTATATAAATGGTAGATGTGACTTTATTGTATGGTGTTATATAAATGGTAGCTCTAACTTTATTGTATAGTGTTATATAAATGGTAGCTCTGACTTTATTGTATGGTGTTATATAAATGGTAGCTCTGACTTTATTGTATAGTTATATAAATGGTTGCTCTGACTTTATTGTATGGTATTATATAAATAGTAGCTGTGACTTTATTGTATGGTGTTATATAAATGGTAGCTCTGACTTTATTGTATGGTGTTATATAAATAGTAGCTCTGACTTTATTGTATGGTGTTATATAAATGGTAGCTCTGACTTTATTGTATGGTGTTATATAAATGGTAGCTCTAACTTTATTGTATAGTGTTATATAAATGGTAGCTCTGACTTTATTGTATGGTGTTATATAAATAGTAGCTGTGACTTTATTGTATGGTGTTATATAAATGGTAGCTCTGACTTTATTGTATGGTGTTATATAAATGGTAGCTCTGACTTTATTGTATGGTGTTATATAAATGGTAGCTCTAACTTTATTGTATAGTGTTATATAAATGGTAGCTCTGACTTTATTGTATGGTGTTATATAAATGGTAGTTCTGACTTTATTATATAGTGTTATATAAATGGTTGGTCTGACTTTATTGTATGGTGTTATATAAATAGTAGCTCTGACTTTATTGTATGGTGTTATATAAATGGTAGCTCTGACTTTATTGTATGGTGTTATATAAATGGTAGCTCTGACTTTATTGTACGGTGTTATATAATGGTAGCTGTGCCTTAATTTGTTTTGGGGCAAATCTCTCGTATACATAGAGCGATGAAAATGATGATGACTAAGACAATGATGATAAGGATAATGAAGAGGATCATGACTTTGATAATAATGATGATAATGACGATGACGATGATGATGATGATGATGATGATGATGATGATGATGATGATGACAATGATGGTAATAGTGGTGATGACAACTGTTGAGATGATGATGCGAATGATTTTAATGATGACGATGACGACGATGATGGTGATGATGATAATGATGATGATATGATAGTAGTGGTAATGATGATGATAACGATGAGAATTATGATGCAAGACTCCATACTGACCTTTCCTCAACAAACAGCTGTTGTAACATCGTCTGTCTGGCCAGATCACGTACAGTTTTCACCATCTGCTCATAATTCGCCTCCAAGTCTAAATGGCTTGTCGATATTCTTCTTGACCTTTTGACCCTGTGACGAGCATCATCAAGGTGATGAAAACAGGAAGAAGCTTTGGTTCGGTGTCAAAGAATGGAAGATAAAAATGCAAGAATCATTAACACGTTAGAGATGCTGGGGGTATATAGTAGTAGTCGTAGTAGTAGTAGCAGCAGCAGCAGCAGCAGCAGCAGCAGCAGCAGCAGCAGCAGTAGCAGTAGCAGCAGTAGCAGCAGCAGCAGCAGCAGCAGTAGCAGCAGCAGCAGCAGCAGCAGCAGCAGCAATAACAGCAGCAGCAGAGCAGCAGCAGCAGCAGCAGCAGCAGCAGCAGCAGCAGCAGCAGCAGCAGCAGCAGCAGCAGCAGCAGCACAACAATAACAATAACAGCAGCAGCAAAGCCAGCAGCAGCAGCAGCAGCAGCAGCAGCAGCAGCAGCAGCAGCAGCAGCAGCAACAGCAGTAGCAGCAGCAGCAGCAGCAGCAGCAGCAGCAGCAGCAGCAGCAGCAGCAGCAGCAGCAACACCAGCAGCAGCAGCAGCAGCAGCAGCAGCAGGAGAAGCCAGCAGCAGCAGCAGCAGCAGCAGCAGCAGCAGCAGCAGCAGCAGCAGCAGCAGCAGCAGCAGTAGTAGCAGAAAACACCAGCACCAGCACCAGCAGCAGCAGCAGCAGCAGCAGCAGCAGCAGCAGCAACAGCAGCAGCAGTAGCAGCAGCAGCAGCAGCAGCAGCAGCAGCAGCAGCAGCAGCAGCAGCAGCAGCAGCAGCAGCAGCAGCAGCAGCAGCAGCAGCAGCAGCAGCAGCCAGCAGCAGCAGCAGCAGCAGCAGCAGCAGCAGCAACAGCAGCAGCAGCAGCAGCAGCAGCAACAGCAGCAGCAGCAGCAACAGTAGCAGCAGCAGCAGCAGTAGTAGCAGCAGCAGCAGCAGCAGCAGCAGCAGTAGCAGCAGCAGCAGTAGCAGCAGCAGCAGCAACAGCAGCAGCAGCAGCTAGCAGCAGCAGCAGCAGCAGCAGCAGCAGCAGCAGCAGCAGCAGCAGCAGCAGCAGCAGTACTAGTAGTAGCAGTAGCAGCAGCAGCAGCAGCAGCAGCAGCAGTAGCAGTAGCAGCAGCAGCAGCAGCAGCAGCAGCAGCAGTAGTAGCAGTAGTAGTAGTGGTGGTGGTGGTGGTGGTGGTGGTGGCGGCGGCGGCGGCGGCGGCGGCGGTGGCGGTAGTAATAGCAGTATTACACATGTTGTAACATCTGACTCAATAGACGTTACGCGATGAAATTGTCCTTACTTGCAATTGTAATCTATAATGGGTTGGTCTCATAGTGAATCATAAGTTGACAGGCAAGATAATCAAAGGCAATAAGTAGGACCTACCAGCCAAGTGGTGACCGCTGTATACATCAATTCAATTTACATCTCACTACATATTACATAGGAAATGGAAATGAAGCAACCCACCAGTAAATATTATAATATGGATATAGCATGAAGATGTCGGCATTTTCTGCAATACCTGTGAACAGTAGTAAATGGAGAAAACGGTGGATATAAACTGTACCAAGCTACGAATTGATTTCTGGTGTGGCTCTTTCAATTGGCTGTGTGGTTATCTCCCTTGGTATTTGTTGTTTCTTTTCAGTTAGCTGTGTGGTTGTCTCCCTTGGTATTTGTTGTTTCTTGTTTTCAGTTGGCTGTGTGATTGTCTCCCTTGGTATTTTTTGTTTCCAGTTGGCTGTGTGATTGTCTCCTTGGTATTTGTTGTTTCCTGTTTTCAGTTGGCTGTGTGGCTGTCTCCCTTGGTATTTGTTGTTTCCTGTTTTCAGTTGGCTGTGTGGTTGTCTCCCTTGGTATTTGTTGTTTCTTGTTTTCAGTTGACTGTGTGATTGTCTCCCTTGGTATTTGTTGTTTCTTGTTTTCAGTTGACTGTGTGATTGTCTCCTGGTATTTGTTGTTTCCTGTTTTCAGTTGGCTGTGTGGTTGTCTCCTTGGTATTTGTTGTTTCTTGTTTTCAGTTGGCTGTGTGATTGTCTCCTTGGTATTTGTTGTTTCTTGTTTTCAGTTGGCTGTGTGGTTGTCTCCTTGGTATTTGTTGTTTCTTGTTTTCAGTTGGCTGTGTGGTTGTCTCCTTGGTATCTGTTGTTTCTTGTTTTCAGTTGGCTGTGTGATTGTCTCCTTGGTATTTGTTGTTGCTTGTTTTCAGTTGGCTGTGTTATTGTCTCCTTGATATGTGTTGTTTCCCTGTTTCAGTTGGCTGTGTGGTTGTCTCCCTTGGTATCTGTTGTTTCTTGTTTTCAGTTGGCTGTGTGATTGTCTCCTTGATATTTGTTGTTTCTTGTTTTCAGTTGGCTGTGTTATTGTCTCCTTGATATGTGTTGTTTCCTGTTTTCAGTTGGCTGTGGTTGTCTCCCTTGGTATTTGTTGTTTCTTGTTTTCAGTTGGCTGTGTGGTTGTCTCCCTTGGTATTTGTTGTTTCTTCTTTCAGTTGGCTGTGTTGTTGTCTCCTTGGTATTTGTTGTTTCTTGTTTTCAGTTGGTTGTGTGGTTGTCTCCCTTGGTATCTGTTGTTTGTTGTTTTATGGGGTCATCCTTTGGATTTGTTTGTTTCAACTTATTTCTCACGATGCTAATTGGCGTAGACGGAGAAAACGTATCCTGTGCCAGGCGCCGTGGATGCAGTCAGCAATGTTGACACATCTGCTTGCTGTGATGGGGTTGGGGGTGGTGGTGTCAACTTTTGTCTTATCAAAAATTCTCTTGACAATGAAATTGTTTTGTTCCACTTATGAGTTTAATTATGTAACAATCGCCAGTTTTCATACGTTTTATACAGCAAGCGACTTCATTTTGACAGGGTCTCTAGAACATGGATATTAGAACGATTGAATCGTGTCATTCTATCTCCATCCATCTTCAACATTCTCATCCATGTCTCCAACCTTTTCTTTGTTAGCATCCCACAGTTTCGGAAACTGCATGCAAGCCACCTGGTGTTTCCCATGTTTGTTTACATATATCGGCACCTTTCTGTTTGTCTATTCACGCTCCTCGAGTATTACGTCTCTGACTACCCCTTTCTTTGGGCCCTACCGCTCACTTGACAACTGACTGCCGGTGATTTCCCACCCAAAACAAAAAGTACAATAAGACACCAATGTTTGGTATTCCCTTGACGTATAGTGAGAAACACAGCACTGGTCACTAACTCCAAACCCAAACTCCAGCCGTTGATCGAAAGTTGCTTTGCTGTAGTGATCCATCCATAGTCGTCATTCGTAGCCTAGCCGTTGATTGAAAGTTGCTTTGCTGTAGTGATCCATCCATAGTCGTCATTCGTAGCCTAGCCGTTGATTGAAAGTTGCTTTGCTGTAGTGATCCATCCATAGTCGTCATTCGTAGCCTAGCCGTTGATCGAAAGTTGCTTTGCTGTAGTGATCCATCCATAGTCGTCATTCGTAGCCTAGCCGTTGATCGAAAGTTGCTTTGCTGTAGTGATCCATCCATAGTCGTCATTCGTAGCCTAGCCGTTGATCGAAAGTTGCTTTGCTGTAGTGATCCATCCATAGTCGTCATTCGTAGCCTAGCCGTTGATCGAAAGTTGCTTTGCTGTAGTGATCCATCCATAGTCGTCATTCGTAGCCTAGCCGTTGATCGAAAGTTGCTTTGCTGTAGTGATCCATCTATAGTCGTCATCTGTAGCTCTAGTCGTTGATCGAAAGTTGCTTCCGGAACCTACATGGTCTGTTCAAGTACTCATGGCTATCAATTATTTATTTTTTTGGGGGGGTAGGGGGTAATCATGAAAGTGAAAGATCTATTTATTGTGTCTTTGTACCCCAATGAACAGAATTGGACTTTTTTACTTCAAATTTATCTAACTATATTATATGTCTATGAAAATGCGCTATCGCTTTCTTTATGTGTGTGTGTGGGGGTGGGGAGGGCGGGGCGTGTGGATTTTTTAATTTAGTGACTCTATGTATAATATCAACAGCATGAAGATGTACTCACCATTGTCGCCCTTCACAACAACAAAAAACTGATATGTGCACAACTTTTCTACAACTACTAGTTACTAGACTCAATTAGATTTCAAGGGCAATACACCTAATCTGCACTTGTGTGGCGACAGTACACCTACCAACACTTGTTAGGCGACAGTACACCTATCTACACTGTTTAGGCGACAGTACACCTATCTACACTGTTTAGGCGACAGCACACCTATTCACACTGTTTAGGCGACGGTACACCTATCTACACTGTTTAGGCGACAGAACACCTATCTACACTGTTTAGGCGACAGTACACCTACCAACACTGTTTAGACGACAGTACACCTATCTACACTGTTTAGGCGACAGAACACCTACCAACACTGTTTAGACGACAGTACACCTATCTACACTGTTTAGGCGACAGTACACCTATCTACACTGTTTAGACGACAGTACACCTATCTACACTATTTAGGCGACAGTACACGTTTCTAACTGTTTAGGCGACAGTACACTTTTCCTACACTGTTTAGGCGACAGTACACTTTTCTACACTGTTTAGACGACAGTACACCTATCTACACTATTTAGGCGACAGTACACTTTTCTACACTGTTTGTAGGCGACAGTACACTTTTCTACACTGTTTTTGGCGACAGTACACTTTTCTACTGTTTAGACGACAGTACACTTTTCTACACTGTTTAGGCGACAGTACACTTTTCTACACTGTTTAGACGACAGTACA